>WNWK01002385.1:0-125000 GCA_009830355.1 Cherax destructor
TGTATGACTGGTATGCAGGAATCAACTAACTAAATAAAAAACAAATCTGAGAATTAAAAGGGGGGTTATGCGGCCAAAAAAAGGGGGGCGGGGAAGCTAGGCCTCCCCCAAAGCAATGAACAGCCCACAGACAGGATCCCCAGTTATAGAGGAAGGGAAAAATCCTGCAGTCCAGCCGAGTGCCCAAATTTTTACCTAGAGATGACACTCATTAGTTGAATTTTAATTTTACGGGTTAGTGAAGACCTACCACAATTTTGCAATAGTGTAATGGAGAAAACTTGGTGAGGGAACACATTTTAATAAATTTGGTCCATTGTATATAACTGGATTATGCTTGCTGAAGAGGGACTCTTGATCCAAGGAACTGAATTTATGCTCAGTTTGCTTGAATTGGAATGTCCCATGCCATAGGTGTTCCATGACCCTTTGGGTTTAGCGTTTCCTTGTTAAAATTAAAATTCTTATCGGCAGCAATCTCTAATAGGTGAGCCATCGTATCCAGTAAACTTTATTTGGGGGTATAGGCTGTGTAGGTGTAAATTTTGTGCAGTAACTGAGGAATGCATTCTATGATTGTCTTCAAACTTTTAGTGCTGATTATTTCCCCAATGGAAGTTTTAGACCTCCCTTGACAGAGTTCATAGGTTTGACCTACATCATTACAAGAACTGGAGAATGTCTCTTATCAGAATGTCAGTTTGACTTTATTGAGTTAGCTTAGGTTAAATCTACATAAGTATAACACTTATATGTGCCCATAACATTTGTTCCCTCAACACAATTGTAAATAATTGGTATATTATGTACACAAAGTTTTCTTAGAGAAAAGTTTGAGTTGATTTTAGCCCATGTAGGATCCAATTTGCCTTGTTTAATGGAAGAATTTGGGAAAATTTAAGTATTTTTATGCGATGATTTGTGAGTGCCTTATCCGATTGGCTTCAACGCTGATAACCTGATAAGTAATTTATGAAGCGGCCTCAACCTAATATTAGTGTTGGTGTATTTTAGGATATTCAAAGCTGGTGTTTCTTAGTGAAAAGTTTGTATGTTAGTTTCGAGCTATGTGTCCTAATTTGCCTTTTTTTTTTTTTTTTTTTTTTTTTTTTAAGAAATTGGAATACAGTGGAACCTCTGCTTACAAGTGCCAAACCATGCGAGTTTTTCAGGATACGAGCCGTCGCTCGGTCGATTTTTGCTCCTGGATACAAGCCAAAATTCAGGTTGCGGCTTTTCCCTCAAGGGAGGTTCCTTGACGCTGGTGAGGGGCTGGCGCGCTGTATAACCCCTGTGGTTTAGCGCTTCTATTTGATTATAATAATAATGGTGAGGGCTCTTGATCTAGGAATTGTATCTGTGCTCCAGTTCCCTAAATTAAGCCTGAATGCCTTCCAGCCCTCCCTCCTACAGGTGCTGTATAATCCTACGGGTTTAGCACCTACCCATAATAATAATAATAAAAACTATAATAACAAGTGAGCATCACAAACACTCGGTTTTCTCTTATAATAACACCTCAGAAGGGAAGCATGGGAAGATGTTTTAGCGCTTCTATTTGATTATAATAATAATAATGGGAAGATGTTTTCAGAGGAACGGAATGGCCGCCACCACTTGTCACATGACATTTTATTCCTTTTAGAGTGTATAAATCAGGTTTTATGTTATTTATATTGTTTATGTCATTAGATGAATTGTGATAGATAAATAAGCCGTAGAGTTGATAGCGTTATATTGAAGTACTTTGTCCTGCCTCCTGAGAGCAGGAATTCCACTGGAACTGATTAATGGCATTTCAATTACGTACTAATTTAAATGAGGAAAATTTACTCAACATAAGAGCAGATCGGGTTACGAGCTAGGTCACGGAACAGATTAAACTCATAAGCAGAGGTTCCACTGGACTAGTATCCACGTAATTACCTGTGAATGCCTCTTCAGATAGCTTCAAATATACAGCGTTAATGTTTAGCTGCGTTAAAAGCTTATTCTGCCCTGCACAGTTTCTATTGCGTGCATTGAGGCAGGGCTGGGGTTATGCAATATGAAGATACCTTTCTCGTATGATGCAATGACCGAAATAGTACAAATTTTTTTCGTGTGTGAGACCACCCCAGTGAGTAGATCCCCAAGAATATGCCTCTAAAATATCGATGTTATACACTATTCTGTTACGTATTCCTCAGTTGATGGCAGCTTTTGCTCCTGAGTGCCCATGACTGAACGAACTAAGACTTTATAGGCTTTATTGTACAACTGTTTACAGGGCAGCACCAAGATGAAGCCAACTAACTGAAACACGATGGGTACACAGATCAAGATCCACTCCACTGGGACATAGTGATGCTGATGCCATATAACACAGAGAGGCACAAGAAAAGGAAACTGGTGAGTCCCATCCTTAAAATGCTCTCTGATACTGAAAAGGTCTCTGTTATACTGATAATGAAGCGCATCATGATGTTACTTAAAGGGCTATAGTTATGTTTCTTCAGTTCACTGTCCACCACACGAAGTTAATGAGGATGATGATCACCAGACAGAGGGCAGCAAGCCATAGCATGTAGGCAGACGCCATTAGAGACAAAGTGATAGCACGACCACCTGGGATTGGACAAGCCAAAGATTAATTAATGAAGATGCATTGTGTATGAAATATTGTGATAAGTCACTTAAATTCCAAGAATATATGTAACTGACCTATTTACTCCCTGAAGGAAGGTTCTTGATGCTGGTAAGGGACTATGACCTCTGTGGTTTAGCGCTTCTTTTTTATTATAATAATAATGGTAAGGGACTCTTGATCTATGGAATTAGACCTGCGCTCCAATTCTATATATCAAGTCTGAATATTCAGTCTTCCATTCCCGAGGTAGTGTATGAGCCTATGGATTTAGTTCCCTCAAGGAGGTTTCTTGATGCTGGTGAGGGCCCTTGATCTAGGGAACTGGATCTGTTCTCCAATTCCCTGAATTAAGCCTAAATGCCTTCCATGACTCCCCCCCCCCCCAACAGGCGCTGTATAATCCCTATGGGTTTAGTGCTCCCCCGTGAATGTAATAATTATGACGACCTATTTAAGTAGCATTTTTACTAAGCCATTGAATATTTGACAAAAGCGTTCGTTTAGACAAGATACTTTCAAGGGAAGGGGAAGTGCCTTGATGCTGATGAATGGCTCTTGATCTGAGGAAGTGGAGCTACTCTCTTCTTGAAATCCAAGCCTGATTGCCTCCCATTTCCCAGGCATTATATGACCCTTATGGGCTTAACAATTCCACGTGAATTTTATATTTAAATATAACGTGTTACTCTAGAAACTCGGGAAATGGCTAAGTCTCTAGGTACGGTAATTCTGACTATATGTCTTATTTATCGCAATCCTCCGCGCTGTATAACCCTTGTGGTTTAGCGCTTCTTTTGATTATAATAATAATATCGCAATCCTAGTTTACTAGCATAATTCTTCTTATTCAGTGTACACAGCTGGAAAGCAACCTTCATAAGAATAGGTCCTACATTCTCCATTGATCCTTCACAGGAGTGGAATTCATGAGAAAGTAAGAAATATATGACATAGTCATCAGCAGTATTAAGATTAGTTTCTGTTATCTGCTGAAAAATTTAGAATTCATGGCTCAGCCGGTTTCTGGAACGAAACCGGCAATTACATAAACTTTACTACATCTTTTGTAAATACCTTTCCCCTGTGCACACGCCTTCCTTGCCTTTGGACGCTTTATAATCCATTCGAGTTTAACGCTGTCTTAGTATAATCATAACAATAACAATGGTTATAGTGAATTATAAAATAAGAAGAGCAATATGAGCTAATTTGGTATGGAAACCAGATCCCTCTCCAAATCACGCAGATTTAAAACCAAGGTTCGTAGAGGACGAGAACTCACCTAGGATGAGGACTGAGGCGAGGGCGACGGGGGAACATTTCCCAGAAGGGTGGGAACTCATACTCCTGGTCGTAGTACCTGTACACCACGAAGAAGGTGTAGCCGAAGGCGGCGCTAATGATGGAGAGGCACGTGCTAGCCACAGGCGCCCACGCTGAAGGCAAATGTCAGCGAATTAAATTTATATATCTTTTCTCTCTCACGTCTGCCATTAATCATTTAAACCACAAAACATTGTTAGACGAAGCCTTTGTATGTATATATAAGATTTTACCTCAAAATAACACAACTCACTGATGAAATTGGTGTCGCTGGACGCAAAGTCTGTGAAAAAGTAGTATGCTTGGATGATGGTCTGTGGTACAGCCTCCAACACCGCCTGTAGGACCCTGACGAAGGCAGCCCATTCCTCCACACTCTCAGATCTCTCGCGTGCCTTCCTCATGTGTCTCCACAATCTTCGCAGAGAAAACAGAAGCAAACCTTGAAATTAGTAAGAGTTCAAGGGAGAGATTGGGAATCATCATTCCTGAGATTACCAGTCTGTCGCCTAGCCCGAAGCATCACAGGATATTAAAATCAGTGTAAGGATTTTTATTATTAAAAATAAAAAAAAATCTGGAAAGAGGTGGCCATTTTAATTATCATTTATTGTTTAATGTTTTTATATGACATATTGGTTTAGCGCTTGGTTAAGCTTATAATAATAATAAATGACATTACGTACATAACATGCTTTTTTTTTTTCCAATGGTCTTGAGGGCTCGCCTCCCTGAGGCTGTATAACCCTTGTGGTTTAGCGCTTCTTTTGATTATAATAATAATAATCGCCTCCCTGAGGAATGTTTTGCATCAAAAAACAGTATCGGTGAAGATTTCTTAGTTTTTTTTTTCGGTCTGAGCGTAGATTTTGTCCCTCTAGAATAGTCTAGAAGTCTAGATTAATAATTTTTGGCGTAATAAAAAAATTCTTCCAACCTTTTATCTTCTGTAGGCTGTAGCTAATATTCATTAGTTAGTGTTTCTGGCACAAGAAAGGATAGCGCAAGCTTGGACTGGTTCTACCCAAGGGACAACAGAGACTGCATATGCATAAATATTCATGGGAAAACACTAAACCCTAGGAAATCATACAGGGCCTGGGAATGAGAGGTAATCAGGCTGATCAAGAACCCTTCACCTTCCTTCAGGCGCCGTGTGCTGCCATTACCTCTACACATCATCTGCTACATGCCTCTTATTTTTTTTTTTTTACATTCGAATATCAGTGACATCAAATTGTTATGCATGTGATCTATACAAGTCAGCGACAGGTTAATGATTGTTTACGAGTTTGTTCACCATCGTTCATGCTTCTGTGATTGCCATCGGGGATTCAAGAGGTGGTAGTTAAGGCTGGAAAATATAAGGCAAATGTTTATACGGCGAGATGTGTATGCATATATCACTGTACGGCGAGAGGTACACACATCTTAGCGTAGGGACACCGAGATGTCTGATTAATTATTGATTAGGCTACCGACAATGTGTAAGGGAAAAATGCAATTAATATTCACTGCAGCTACGTTTAATTGCACGTGTAGATATACCTTACCGAAATGTCGTTCTCTCTCAAGTGTATATACACCTAAATGTCTATCTCTCAAGAATATACATACAAATGTTTATATATCTTGTATATACACCAAACGTCTATATCATCGGTATATATGCTGTTGTCTATCTTAATGTATATAGATCGATAGGTGTATATATTTAAGTGTATATTTGCACTCAAAGTTGATCTTAGTCATGTAATTGGTTTGGAACAGGGAATATGCAGCCTAAAGACCATCGCGTAGTCGACACTCCAACCAATCTACAGTCAGGACGAGTCAGCCGGCTAGAGAAGAGGTGAGACACGACGGTATTGGGAAAATCAAGCCGAGGACCACGAAAACGTGATTCTGTCATGTTGGGCTGACAGATGATGTTTGGTGAGAGATAATACCTTAGGGAGTGTTGTGATAGAACAGTGAAACACTCGTGAGTGACAGAATGCAGTGAAGTGTTATGACAGTGATATCGACGTCTGTGCCTGGTTAGTAATGCGGTTAAACAAGTAAGATGTACCTTTACCTTTGATATACCTTTGAGGAGTTTCAAGAATTTAGCTACTCGGAGCCCGGCCATGGGCCAGGCTCGTCTGGTGCTTGCCTGATCTACCAGGCTGTTGCTGCTGGAGGCCCGCTGCCCCATATATCCATCACAGCCTGTTTGATCTGGCATCTGGTGAAGATACTTGTCCAGTTTCCTCTTGAAGGCTTCTACACTTGTTCCAGCTGTTTCTGATATATTCTGGTAAGATGTTGAATAGTCTGGGACCCCGGATGTTGATACAGTGTTCCCTTATTGTCCCCACCGCACCCCTGCTCCTCACTGGGTTTATTTTACACTTCCTCCCATATCTCTCACTCCAGTATGTTGTTATTGCAGTGTGCAGATTTGGGACCAGGCCCTCGAGTACTTTCCAGGTATATATTATCATGTATCTCTCTCTCCTCCGCCCCAGTGAGTACATGTCCAAGACTTGAAGGCGTTCCCAGTAATTTAGGTGCTTTACTGGCTCAATGTGAGCCGTAAATGATCTGACTAAAGTGTATTGATGCTTATATTAAGTGTACAATGAAGTTATGTACATCCTAGTGGCCGATGTCGCATCAGCATCATTAGATATAAAACAGTGCGTATGTGCATTTATGCCTTTCGCTAAACACATGAACACTTCCAAGGTAGGTCTGAAGTTTTCTCACGATGGTAATTTGCCCAGGATATGACTTCTAGCATGTCTGGAGTTTTTAACATATTTGTATAGATTTTTTTCTCTGTATGCTCCCCATAAGTCGACTAATACACAGTGGACAGGATGGGTTAAATGAAACAAGGGATGAGTAAAGTGTTGTACAAGATGAAATGCAGGGAAGTTGTGAGAAATTACCTGCATGAGGTTTACAGGGTATTACCTGAATTATTACATGCAAGTAATTTTTAACTAGAATAAACTCAATAAATTTCTCTATTAAGTACATAGTTTTTAAGGACTAGAATAAGCTGCCCCTAATGCCATGGCATGTCAGTGGCTCTCCTTGCACTCAATTTACATTGTAACTACCGATACCCATGTAATCTGCAATCTGCAATGAAATAAAATTTGTTTGTTTGTTTGTAAGTGGGACTTAAGTCACAGTAGGTCACAGGACTGTCGCTCCTTCGATGCCCACTCCTTCACCACTCATAAAAAAGCTTGACCTAACATTAAATTAATAATTACAATATTAAACATTAATATCAATAATGGTAAATTATAAAATAGTGTGGACTGTATGAAAATTAAAGGAAACGGTCTCCAGAAAGGATTTTTTTTTTATTTAAAGCACATCGTTACAGTTATATAATAAATATATAAAAGAGACTTTCTACAGGTGCAACACAATATACTAGCAGCTCTACCTACTCACACTACCATACAACGGCGGGGTGAAAACCGCCCATCCTCGAAGACCACCCCACCCTGCACCTACATTATATTGAATCAGCATTGTTTATAACACTTACAATATTAATGGTACAGTGAGTAAACAATGGATATATTTTTACAATTCAGTAAGATAAGATTTCTTCGGATTTTTAACCCCGGAGGGTTAGCCACCAAGGATAACCCAAGAAAGTCAGTGCGTCATTGAGGACTGTCTGTCTTATTTCCATTGGGGTCCTTAATATTGTCCCCCAGGATGCGACCCACACCAGTCGACTAACAACCCAGGTACCTATTTACTGCTAGGTGAACATGACAACAGGTGTAAGGAAACACGTCGAAATGTTTCCACCCGCCGGGAATCGAACCCGGGCCCTCCGTGTGGAAGCGAGAGCTCTAGCCACTACTACTCTCTCAGCCCACCCTTTCCAGAAAGGATTAATGGGAACACTAATACACACAGAGAGGGTAAGAATTTTCCAATTGACACCAGGCACATGTGTACCAAAAGTTAAATAATTAAGAAATTTGTATTACCACTCACCATTTATATTGTAGTTGGATCACACCTCAACGCCTACCTAACAATTAAAATACACTAGCCAGCGAAAAATCTAAATGAAATGACAAGGGCGTACAAACTTGAAAGAGTGATGGTGTCCCATTAATTTCCACCATCACCACTAATTCTGGAGGCCCCGCAAATTTCCTATCCCTATTCCTCAGCAGGGGACATTAATATGGGTTCCTATTACAAATTAAAACCGAAACACCCCATTATGGCCTCGATGACGCTGGATTATTAGACGATTTCACCATGACCAGTGCTCACACATTAATTCTTGGCGTCCCTCTCTGTATCACTCCGCGGCCGCTGCACACCCTCCTCCACACAAAATTTCTTGAAGGGTCAAGCCAGCAGCGTCACGTTTTAATACACATTTATTATATTTATATTTACACATGCTGAATTTAGGAAAATTATAAAAAATTACACAGGAGTGATTTTATTCAGTAAATGAGTCGTTCTGTCATTTAGTGAAATTATTACATCGATAAAATTTCACACTGATCTGCTGGGCTATCCCATATGTATGTAGAGTGCTAGTCGCACTTGGGTACTCTCGAGCGATACTAGTGTTTACTAGGGAGGGGGTGGAGAAGGGAAGGGGGAAACATCACATTACATTCGGGCCTCGGGGGCGGGGAACTGCAACATTGTTACCCCCCTCTGGGGAGGGAGGTGTACAACATTCTCTTGTGCCTCCACACACGTGCAACCTCGAGCCTGAAGGAGGATGTGGGGTGAAGACCTGCAATATTGAGAGGTACTCGGGTTCGACACGTGGTACTCGGTCCTCAGGGAGAAAAGGGAAGGGATGGGGAGAGAACAGCAACACCATGGTACTCACGCTCGACACACCTGGTAGTCTGGTAGAAATATACACTGCAACACCTTCATAATCTTCAACTTAATGTCCCAGCTATTTTTCTCAGACCTGAAATAGTGAATGAAGTGGTAATTGTTGATTTCATTAACATATAATTAATAAATGAAAATATAATTATTATTATTGGCAAGTACACGATAAGGACGAAATTATGTTTTGGGTCCCTTCAAGGGGGGGGGGGGGGAAGGGGTTCCTTGATGTTGGTGAAGGGTTCTTGATCCAAGAAAATAGATACCCTCGGATCAAAACTATCTCCCATTCTCTAGGGGCTGTATATTTCGTACGTGTCTAGCGCTTCCTCCCCCATGGGCAATAATAGTAATTATTATTATTTTTATTATTTATGGAGATCATACAGCGCTTGGGAAACAAGAGGTTATGTATGACCCTTGTAGGTTTAGCGCTTCTTTATTATAATAATAATCACTGGCATCAAGGCACAACCTCCACCTTCTTGAAGGAATTCTGGATATGAATGTCAGAAAACTTCTCGCTAAAAATGGTATAGTAAAACCTCTTAAGCGATACAAAAACTGTCATAAAGATAAGTCTTGATCGGTCGATTTTGTCTGTTAATGCAGAAGAAAAGCAAAGACATGTACGTCACATTTCATGTTGTCCGCCAGAAGTTATCATGGTGCTTTAAATACCACAGTATGTGCACCCCACCCCTCCCCTTTTAATTAGTTTAATCGTTTTGCTACGCATGCCATCATACCCATCGTGTGAGTGGTAGTCAACACTACACATGCCATCATACCCATCCTGTGAGTGGTAGTCAACAATACGCATGCCATCATACCCATCCTGTGAGTGGTAGTAAACAATACGCATGCCATCATACCCATCCTGTGAGTGGTAGTCAACACATCAGAGAACCCATCACTGTGAGTTAGTCAACAAGAGAAGCGCACGAGCCCAAGGATCCAAATTCTTGTGGCTAAAGAAGTTACTAGTATTGAACTATTTATATGTTTGAGACACTGAGAAAGACCATGGCCAAAACAAAACAAAAAAAATAGCCCTCCCCCACTACTGAACCGGTAGTGATAAAGCTTGTAATTTCTACTGATAACAGTAATCTATGTGTTGCATACCTTATCAACAAACCATCCTAATTAGGCTCTCTTAACAGACTTATTACTAATGATATTTTAATATATTTATGTAGTACGAGACATAAGTATTTTAATATATAAACCACTGGGTGGGTCCTTGATGTCGGCGAGCGGGCTCTTGAAGCTAGGAATTTGATCTGTCCTCCCATTCCCCAAAGCGCCGTATCATTCCTACGGGTTTAGCTCTTTCTCTAAATGTAATAATTTATACATAAAGAATCTTGAATTAAAGAGAAAGCAGGTAGATTTTTATGAATAATTACAGAACCACAGATGTGCAGGTTCACACATTATCAAAGAGAAGCAATGAATATATATAAACTCATCAATATGAGTCTTACGATGTAGTGAGCTCAATTGATCATTCTTCCAGTTTCATTGACTGATTTAATATGGGTAGAGGTAGACGATGTCAGACACTGAAATTTTCTTCATATTAATGTTCGAAACGGGAAAAAAAGTTAATGTGGTGCGAACCATGCTTCAGTTAACTCGTTGCTGTAATTGAGCACCCTGATATAAAGATGCAAAATTTGTTCATGACTTGAGAAATCGCAATAACGCGATCGTGAGCAACTCGTGGAACAAGCAGGACTGGAACCCATGGCAAGTCAGTTCCAAAACTGTTAGCCTTGGCTTGTCATGGCTTCCTGTCCTGAAAGTTTCAAGTTTCAACTACTCAAATCCATACTATTTGCAGATGACACTACATACGTCTTCTCTCACCCAAGCCCAGTCATATTATCCAACACTGTAAATGCTGAATTACAGAAAATATCTACCTGGATGATGACTAACAAGCTTACTCTCAATGTTGACAAAACCTATTTCATTCAGTTTGGGAACAGAGCTACAAATGTTCCACTTAACATAATGATAAACGGATCACTTGTCACAAAACTCACAGAGGGAAAATTCTTAGGAATCCACCTTGACAGTGGCCTCAAATTTCAGACACATGTACAACAAATTTCCAAGAAAGTCTCCAAGACCGTAGGAATACTATCCAAGATAAGGTACTATGTTCCACAATCAGCTCTCCTTTCCCTGTATCACTCACTCATTTACCCCTATCTCACCTATGGAATCTGCGCATGGGGCTCAACAATAAATCATCTCAGACCATTAATAACACAACAAAAGGCTGCAGTCAGAATGATAACAAATTCCCACTCCAGACATACTCCACAAATATTCAAAAGTCTAAACTTACTCACCATACAAGACATCCATACTTTTTACTGTGCCTATTACATACATAGAACACTAAACTCAAATATTAACCCACCACTTTAAACTTCTCCTTACCAACCTTAACAGGACACACGACCATAACACAAGGCACAGATCACTCTTCGATGTTCCCCGCATCCACCTCACACTATGCAAAAACGCAATGCACATTAAAGGCTCAAAAATTTGGAATTCATTACCTGTGATTACCAAAGAAACCCTGTCTGTACATCAAATCAAAACTCTGCTGAAAAACCACCTACTCACCCAAAACTAAATACACAATACTTAACATTATCTACAAAGTTAATAAATCACTTTCCACTGCCTCAAAATACCATTATTCACTGTGTTACTCCCTAGCCTCAAAACCCCTTACATAATTGCTCAAAGAACAATAATTTCTCAAACTTAATCTAGTGCAAATGTTGAAACTTATATCTCATAAGTGTATAAACCTGTTATAATTAATGCAGGCATTACTTTGTTTCTACAGCATTACCAAATAGAGAAATCCATTCTCATGTACTCTTGTACTCATTCGTCGCCCAGCTCTCGCCGCAGCAGGTTGTCTGGTGCTGGCCTCTGGTGGTGACAACAGAGACCTTGGATATTTTCACTACAAAATGGCGACGGCGTTCAGACGGAGGATAAACACTGTATGTGTTGAGTTGGTAAAAGGGGCTGTGTACCCTTCGACGGCAGCTGTTATCTTGCCCACCGTTCTACGAGACGTTTATGGATTAGATAATGAGGACATCTATGGGATTGCGCTCAATGGGAGTACAAGAATCTTCGTGAAACTGTCGTCCACCGGCGTTTATGAGAGGTTGGTGGAGAAATATGAGGAAGTATGCATGCCTATCAATGCTACCTTGGAAGTGAAACTCAAAGATGTTTCTAAGCACTATACATATGTCAAAATTCGTAATTTGCCGTTCGAAGCGGATGAGCAAGACATCCGGCATGTTTTCAAGGATTATGGAGTCATCCACTATGCAACGATGGGACGATGGACTGAAGGAATCTATGAGGATTCCCGGAAGGTTCCTTTACCCTCAAGATGACCCTGAAGCGGGCCATACCGTCTTTTGTGGTCTTGGAAGAGTTTAGAACTCAAGTTTATGTGACCTACGCAGGTCAAAGACGGACATGCAGACTCTGTGGTTCCTATGGACATATTGCTGCAGAGTGTGACAGGAGGCAGGGACAGCAATATGGTACAAGGAATGTGGTGAATGTTACGGAAGTGGAGCCTACTGTACGGGTTGAGGAAGTGGTAGTGGCGCCCAAAGGCACATGGAGTGAGATTGTGAAAGGCCCGGAGGAGATATGTCGTACTTTGCCAACTGTGTCGCAGGACACAGCGGTGCTGGAGACAGCAGTACAGAGGAGTGCTGTAGATTTGGAAGATGCTGCATTACCGGAGGAATTGCGGGGATTTTGGATACTCCCCAGGATGGGGGAGTTTTGGAAGCCAGTGAGGCTGCAGTAAAGTTAATGGGTGCTGAGGGGGGGGTGTTGGGTGATGGGGCTGAGTCCAGCTGTTTGGATATACAGGAGGTGCAGGTAACAGTGCACAGGGAGGATAGTGGGTCAAACATGGATATTAGTTCTGAATCACGGAAGCGATCCATGGTAGTGTCAGATGATGAAGTCCTGACGCCTGGCCAAAAGTCAGGCAAGAAGATATGGGTGGAGGCACCACAAACGGGACAAGGGGGTGCAGAGGGCAGAAAAGGTAAAGGGTGTGCAGGACAACAGTAAGGTTACTGAAGCCCAGAAAAGCACGAAGCAGAAATTATGTAAGTCAAAAGGAAAGCCACCTCTATCTTATTCAAGTGTATCTCGTTTAACGTGAATGGTCTGAAGGCCGAGGTTAAGAGGAAATGGGTTGAGGTGACTTTGCGACGGTATGCGGTGGACATAGGCTTCTTACAGGAGCACAATTTCAGGTATGGTAGAGATTTGTTGTTGCAAGGGTATAAAGTGTATGCGGGTAGCTCGGGAAGCTTCAAGGAGGGGTTGCGGTAGTAGTGAGGGAGTCCAGTCCCTTTCAGTTGTTGACTTGGGAGGAGGGAGGGGAGGGGAGGATAGTCAGAGTTCATGGGGTATGGGGGGGGGTGAGAGTTACTTTCATGGGAGTATATATGCCAGCTGTAAGAAATAAACGGATTAAGGAGGATTTTGTGAGGGATCATTTAGTTTATTTCATGGGAGGTTTAGCTGAGGTTACGATAATTGGGGGCGACTGGAACTGTGTAATTAGGAAGAAGGATGTCGAACCCCGTGAAGCTGGGTGTGTCTTAAGTATTTTGAGGGATGTGTTGGGGAGTGCAGGGATGGTTGTGGTGGGGGTGGGTGGGGTGTGGATCATACCTTTGTCCGACGGGATACGCTGCACGCTTGGACAGAGTTTATGTGTCACGGGTGGTAACGGTGGGGGAGATTGGGTATGTAGACGTGGGCTTTTCAGATCATAGGGGTGTATTGGTGGAGGTAGGATGGGAGGGAATGGTGAAATGGTACCCCGGTTATTGGAAACTCAATGTGAAGCTTTTGGGGGTGAGGAGGGAAGGGACGCTTTTGAAGAATGGTGGGAGAAAGTATGGGACAAAGGAAGCTGGAGAAAGATGTACTAAAATGGTGGGAGCAATGTGCGAAACCGGGCATTAGAGACTTTTATAAGGTAAGGGAAGAGAGGAAAAGCAATGGAAATATGGTTTACAGAAGTATTTGGAGGGGCTGCTTGAGCTTTGTTATGAGAGAGGAAGGAGCACACAGGTGGAAGAGGTGGGAGTTATAAAGGGGCAGTTGCGAGAGATACAAAACGAGCGGTTCAATGCGATACGTTTGCGTGGGGGTTTGGACGATGTCTTGTGGGGCGACAAGCCTTCGACAACTGTTTGCGGTCATTTCGGCAGAGGAGGACAGGTATGACGGTGATGGGGCTGGAGGTAGATGAGGATGTGGAAGGATACGTCCGGGACAGAAGATGAAATCGACTGAGGCTATGAGTCTATTTTTGGCTCAGAGGTTTAAGCAATACTTGCAAAAGGGTGTGGGTGGAGGAGGGGAGAAGGGAGTCATTGTAGATAGTATACGACAGGTGTTGGGAGACGAAGATAGGACCGACATGGAAGGGGGTATAAGTGAAGAAGAGGTGTGGCTGGCTGTGAAAAGCATGAGTTTGAGGAAAGCGCCGGGTCTGGATGGGATACCGAACGACTTTTATATGGAGCATTGGGGTGTAATAAGAGAGTGTCTGGTACGATTAATGAATTGTATGAGAGACTGGGTGTTTGGGAACAACTCAGCGCACGGGGGTTATAGTATTAGTTAAAAAGAGGGAGGCAGGGAAATCAATTAGTGATTATAGGGGTTTGTCCATGATGTGTGCTGACTATAAAATTTTTGCTAAGGTGCTAGGGAATAGGATGAAGAGGGTTTTAGAGAGGGTGATTGAGGCTGGGCAATATGGTATACCTGGACGGAGTATGAATCAGGGGCATGCAAGGATACGGACTTCATTGAAAACAGTATGGGGGGTGGTGTGCTGGCTTTAGATTGGAAGGCTGCGTATGATAGTGTTGACAGAGAAATGTTGTGGATGATAATGAGAAAGCAAGGTTTTGGTGATGAGATAGTTGAATGGGCTAAGTTGTTGTATAAGGATGCGAGTGTGAGGGTACAAGTAAATGGTTTGGTGGGTAGGGAAGTGCGAATGGAGAAGGGTTTGCGGCAGGGTGCCCCTTGTCGCAGATCCTTTTGCGTGCTTGCAGAACCCGCTGTACAGCCTGATTGAGGTGGGAGTAGGGGAGGGAAAAGAGGTTCTGGAGCATGGGTCTGGCATTGTGGGATATGTGGATGACACAACTGTGTTGGTCGGGGGGTGAGGAGGGTCTAAGAAACGTAGGCTGGATTCTTGAGATTTTTGGCAGGGCGACGGGTTTAGCCATTAATACTACTAAGTCTAAGCTGTTGGAGGTGGGTTCATGGGTGGGGGGTGGCATGGGGAAGAGTTTTGGATGGACTGTCGTAGGGAGGGTAAAGATCTGTGGTGTTATTTTTATGGAAGATGTCTGTGAGGCTCAGAGAGTGAATGCTGAGGAGGTTGTTGGGGGAGATTTAAGGAGGATGGGAGGGTGGAGAACGGGGGAGTTAACATTACAGCAAAGGGTGGTAGTGGTTAATACATTAGTGTATAGTAAGTTATGGTATGTGGCGGTGGTTTTTCCTGTGTTGAGTGGGGATGTGCTAGAATTGGAAAGAAAGGTTTTGAGATTTGTGTGGGGTTTTGGAAAGCATTGGTTAAATAAGGAGGTTGTTATGACAAGGCGGGGTTTGGGGGTCTGGGGCTCATAAACATTAGGAGTCATCTTATGGGCATGTATGTAAAGTATTGCTATCTACGGAAAGGGGGACCGGGAAGAAGGGTGGACAGGGTTATGAATGAATTGACACGGTGGTGGAGGGGAAGGATTTGTTGAAGTGTGGTGATATGTTGAGAAGTATTTTGGCAGTGAGGGACCCTCGGTGTGTTACAGCAAGGGCAATGGGGAGGGTTGGGGAGGGTGCTGATGTGGTGGTAGGGAGGCAGTGTTCCCAGTATATAACTGGAGGGAATATGGGGTGGGTTGCGAGGTTTGCGGCTGAAGACGAGGGTGAGAGAGGTGGTATATAGGTTTTGCATGGGGTAGTTGCATCAAGGGCAGTGCTATATAAAATGGGGTTGGCAGTGATGCCATTTTGTGATAGGTGTGGTGAGGAGGATACTGCATACCATGCTGTATATTTTTGCAAAGCTTAGGGAGACTTAGGGAATGGTTGGGAGGGTGATCTGTCTGATGGGGAGGAGGAATAAATGCTTTGAGGGTGCTGAGTTTAGATATTGGTGGGGTGCATGAGGATGTAAGGAGGGCACTCATGTATGTGGCAGTTGATTACGTGTATGTTTCATGGATTTTGCGGGGAACAGGAGGAGTCCGAGTAAAGGCTATGGCGGCTTCGATGTATAGAACAAAATGCAGGAATAGGTTGTTGTATGGTGCAGGGTGGGATAGGTTTTTTCCTGACAGTTACAGAAGTATGACAGTGGGCAGACTTTTAGAAGTGGGAGGAGTGGGAGGGAGAGGAGGGTGAAGCTGAAAGTGACTGGACTCTGGAAGGGGGATTTTTGGTGTGTGCGGGCTATGTGCTTTCTTATATTGAAAGAGAATGGACGGATATGTGTGTGTGGGGGAATGATTGTGACGGAGAACTTACTTGGATGTCCTGGTTTTGGGGCGCCGAGGATGGACCTTTAGAATTTTGTAAGTATATGGTTTGAAAGTGTGTGTGTTACTGATCAAGGACTTCTGACGGGGGAGGGGAGGATTAATGGGATTTTTGGGGGAAATATAGAGGTGGCTTTCCTTGTTTTGTGTAATAACTGTATAAGGTAAACATGTCATGTTGGTCAAGACAGTGGCCGGTTGGGTCATGTTATTATGTATGACAATGTATATAGGATGATGTTATATTTTTTTTTGCTTTAGTCACGTGATAAAAGTGACTTAGTGGTTCCCTTATGACATGTAATGTACGGTGTCGAGTTTAGACATGTACTTTGTTGTAGACATGGAGAGACATAATAACCTGTTATGTCTTAAGTTTCTAAGGTTGTTTGAATATTCAAAGTTAAGGGGGGATACAGGAGGGGTAACAGTAGGGCCTGAAATTTAATTTGAGGTATCTATTTAGAAATGCAGGATAAATAATCTGCACTTTATAGTAATGTATACTGTTTTTGTCTCTGGTTTGGTATGGAGAAATGGAGTAATCCTGGCACGTTTGGTGTCCTATGTGTTATTTTTTGTTACTACACATGTGTGTTGGTATGTGTAGGTATGGTAAAATATAAAAGCTGTACAATATGTAGGGTGCTTTGGGTGGGTTGTGGGTGGGGGATTATGAGGGTACATCTAGGAAGTTACCCTGGAGGAGGTTTAGATTTTCATGTACTGTTTTGTATTAATGAGTGTTGTTGCATATATAGGCTTGTTTAGTTCAGGTGTAATGGAGGTGGATTGTAAAGAAATGTGCTGATTTTTATTATGTTCAGAGGTGTGGTTCTTGGTATGTATAATGTTAAGATTGATACAATTGCAACTTATGTATAATGTGTTTTTTTAATAAAATATAAAAAAAAAAAACTCTTGTACTTCTTGTAACTCATCTAATGACCATATAAACTGTTATTGCAACACAAATAATTGATTTGATTTGTTTGATCTGATTTAATAAATTGCATTACTACAAATAAATTATTATGTTGATATAAAACTGTAATGCTTCAAAATTGTAAAACTATTAGGTTTCAAAATTGTTATGTTCAAATTATGTTCAAATTTCATAGCTTAAATACTCAACTATACTTATATTGTAAATTGTTTACTATAATTTTTACCATTTAGTTGTAAGTTAATTTTAAGTTTGCCCACAATGCTCTGCATATAAGGGGCTTTAGGCATTTACACCCCATTCCTATAACTCCTTGTACATCTTTGTATCATGTCACAATAAACTATTATTATTATTATTATTATTATTATTATTTGTTGCACTTATGCAAACGAATTGAACTCTCTGGTTTCTAAAAGTGTCGTAGTTATTCCCAAATTTGTCAAAAGTGCGTTTTGCCGGTGAAGTTCTTGTACCAAGGAATAAACTACGCTGCCAGTCTTCAAATGCTACAACTACCTACCAAGGAAATAAATATATCCTCACCTTCCGTGGATCAAACCTGATTGCCTTGGTCCCCAAGTTTTGTATGGCCACTGGTTTAGCGCTTCTCCATGAATAAATAAAGTACTGTGCTATGTAGACTACTCACTCTTCTTACCTGAGAAGCCCTAGGTATTTCTTTTCTTTATTATCTCCTTGTTTGTAAGGTACTAGCACGATAAGAGACAACAATAAGTGTCAGGGGCCCAAGACTGTTCAACTGCCTCCCAGCATACAAAAGGGGGAGTACCAATAGACCCCTGGCTGTCTTCAAGCAGGCACTGGACAAGCACCTAAAGTCAGTACCTGACCAGCCGGGCTGTGGCCCGTACGTCGGTTTGCGTGCGGCCAACAGTTACAGCCTGGTTGATCAGGCCCTGATCCACCATGAGGCCTGGTCACAGACCGGGCCGCGGGGGCGTTGACTCCCGGAACCCTCTCCAGGTATAACAGTTTTAATGTTCCTTATTTACTCTTCTTTCTATGCATTTTGAGAATTTAAGAAAAAATCATTCTTATCCTGCAATTATCTCACCCGGTGAAAGTGGCGATGAAGTTTATGAGGATCCCTGACACAACGTGGATAATGATGATAATGCAGCCCCACCCGATGAAGTTCAGCTGACTGATAACTACATCTCTCTCTCTGGCGTGGGTGAAGAGTACAACGGCATAGCAGATGCTGCTGCTGAGATCGCCCAGATAGAGCAAAGCACTAACAAATGGAAACAGTATCCACGCCAGATGCTTTAGTCTTTTTCCTCCTCCTCCTCTAGTGCCAGCGTCTCCTCCATGATCTTCAGTAGGGACAGCTTCGTACCCCTCCTCCTGCATCATTTGCCTGACCAGAGGTTCTGTTGTGGGGGTCAAGCGCCAGCAGGATCCGAACTCAATAAATTGAGCTTTTATGTAGCCTTTTCCATGCGTCTAGCACTATTCTACATCACTACTAGGCAGTACCATTACTCTGTATGTGTCATAAGGCGCTCCAGTATAAGAGCAACTCTTATCTTATCGTCTTGGTATTATCACCAAGATATACAGAGTCATATTGGGAAAAGAATAATATATCATGATAACTTTATATGTAAGCGCTTTAACTCCATGAAAAGTATTTTGACTTGTCATTGGAAGGGTTTAATTATTGTATGAATGTATCTTAGTATGTATATCTTAGGTTATAGTTACCCACCACTACTCGGCAGAAATCAGGCATTACTTTACATTTTACAATACATACGACCTATGTACAGTTGAGGAAAAAACTTTCTCTACTCTCTCTTCCCTGGGCAGAAATAATATCAGGTAACGTAGACGTAGTAAACAGAGAAGTAAAGACTATTTTCATGAAATATGACTGCTTGTAACAACGATGGAAACTGACAAAATTAAAAGACTTTAGAAACACCATGTAATACTCCACTAACCAAGCTATCCGTAAAATTGATACACCTCACCCCTTAGTTCTTCGTATCCAACTTTGGTTACGCTGTATCTCTAGCAAACACAAAGATATTGTTTTTTGTTGGGTCCCTGGTCATGTTGACGTACAGGGCAACGAACAGGCAGACACTGTTGCGCGGTCAGCAGTACATGACCTTCCAGTTTCATATAGAGGTGTTCCATTCACGGATTATTTTGCGGTCATTGCTGCCCACCTTCGCACCCGTTGGCAACAACGCTGGTCTGACCTGCTGAATAACAAACTTCATTCTATTAAACCGAGTATCGGTTTTTGGCCTTCTTGTCACCAGTGTCGAGGTTGGGAGACTACACTCTCCCGTCTTTGCATCGGCCACACTCGTCTTACTCACGGGTATCTCATGGAGAGGCTCCCTACCCCTCTCTGTGAACATTGTCAGGTTCCAGTGTCTGTTCAACATATCCTGTTGGACTGCCCACTCTATCAACGAGCACGCAGAATTTACCTCCAACGTCATCTTCGCTCTACGGCCCTTTCTTTACCTTCCCTTTTTGCTGATGGACCCTCCTTTAATCCTGACTCTCTCGTTGACTTTTTGACAGCAACTGACTTACTGCACAAACTCTGAAGGTTATACCTCTGGCACTCCCCTCAGTCCCTTCTACCTCAATATCTTGCTATCCTCTCTCTCTGCACTATCCACTGTCCCGCTGCACTCCATACCCTACTAATCATCCCTCTCCCTCTTACAACCCATTCTCCCTGCATCCTACCTTAACCTGCAGCGCTGTATGACCCCTGTGGTTTAGCGCTTCTATTTGATTATAATAATACTCCACTAACCAAAGTGTGCTGTAAAATAAACCACGTTGCTACTACTTTTTACGTTATTGTTGAACACAAATAATAGCATAACAAGTAGTTTAAGATGTCAATTCACCAGTACAAAACAAAAGTCTCTTGTTAACCTTCTAGAATAGGTTATTTGTGTTATTGATGCCATTTCTTTGGATAGCTTTAAAAATTGGTTAAACTATATGAGTACGAACTGATGAATTTAAATAGGACTTATGCAATGTTATTGTGTAATATTAAAGACATCTTAATCCCTTAAATAAATTTTAAATAACTATTAAATATGAAAGTATCATGCAAAAATGCCCCGGCATGATAGTGGCTTTCTTTGTACCTAACAAATCAAAATTGTAATCACACATTGTAAACATTGCAAAGAAATAAAAATCTTTATCTTTTAACTTTTGCCGTTCAGCATATACACTGGCAAACAGCAAAGCATGTGTGTACTCCTGGCTTCAGGTGTGTAGTGGGGGTAGGAGAGAGGAGTAACCACCGGCAATAATATTAAATTGCAGAATTAAGAATTTTATTGACAATAGGCACATAAATGACCTCTACAGTAAAAGTCCTGAATTTCATTGTTTGCGGAAGGATGAAGAGTATGGTTGATCGGATAGGGAAGGAGGTATTCGACTTTTTTTTTATAAAAATATTTAACACCATTGAGATATAGCATTCATTATCCATGGTTCCCTCCTCACCACTGTTAGAAAATATATCTCCCTCTGATGTGGAATGTTATATCACGTGTAGGTTCATTTCGTTATTTTTTCCAAGCTTTTATGTCTTGATTGATTTACATTTTTTGGAACTATAAAACATACCAGTATATTAAATATTTAATGGCTGGATCATCTTAACACTACGAAACAAGCAGTTTGATAATTCTGTACAGCACCCATACCCTGCACCTCTCCCACACACGCCCACACTGACATGACCCTAATGATAGATTTCAATATGGTGCGGTGCCCCGTGGCCTGGTGGCTAAAGCTCTCGCTTCACACGGCGAGTGTCTGGGTTCGATTCCCAACGAGGGTAGAAACTAGAAACACTAGGCGTGTTTCTTTACACCGGTTGTCCATGTTCACCCATCAGTAAAATGGGAACCTGGGAGTTAGTCGACGGGTGTGGGTCGCATCCTGGGACAAAACTGACTTAATTGGCCCGAAATGTGGCTTTCTGTAGTAGTATGTCATTGATTCAGCTAGGCCTGTATACCTTGTACATGTACTTGTAGAAATATATTATTATTATTATAACGCTGTATGAATCCCATTGTGTGTGATGGAAAATTACAGAGAAACACAATTAGCTTTAATTCCCACTGTGTAATTATCATACAGAATAGTAGCAGAACATTGCAGATGTATCCACTTTTGATAACTCAAAAAATAAGTTACACACACTCATACAGACCATGTATATTATGTATAGTGTAGAAAGTCATGGAGAAGCTTATCAGGAAAAGACTGGTGGAGCACCTAGAAAGGAATGAGCTTATACACGATAACCAGCACGGTTTCAGGGAGTTTTTATAAGGTGACAAGTGATCACGGCAGGAGAGGGGTGGGTAGACTGCATTTTCTCTGACTGTAAGAAGGTTTTTAACACAGTTCTGCACAAGAGATTAGTGCAAAAGCTAGAGCAGGCAGGAATAACAGGAAAAGCACTGCAATGGATCATAGAATACCTATCAGGTAGGAAGCGAGGGATGGTACATGATGAGGTGTCAGAGTGGACACCTGTGATGAGTGGGATTCCACAAGGGTCAGTTCTAGGGCCGGTGCTGTTTCTGGTATATGTGAATGACATGACGGAAGGGATGGATTCAGAGGTGTCCCTGTTTGCAGAAGATGTAAAACTAATGTGGAGAATTCAAGTGGATGAGGATCAGGTAGGACTACAAAGGGATCTGGACAGGTTGCAAGCCTGGTCCTACACTGGATCCTGGAGTTTAAGAGGGGCGAGCCCCTCCCTTAAGGAAGGGCTAACGAATTCACACTTTTTTTTTTATTTTGGTCTAATTTCAATGAGATTTTTACAGTGATTTACACAGCTTTTAAAAACCTATACACTGTCTTTGGATTTACTTTTTGCCTTTAAGTTAGATAGAAAAAAATAAATTGTTCCAAATTTTAGGAGTCGCAAAACTTTCCTATTTCTACAAAATTGGGAAGATGTACAATGCTCTAGTTAACATTAGATGAAAGATAAAGGCTATATAATTGTTGACCCAACGCATTTTAGCGAAAATATCAATAGATTCTCAGCAGCTGAGAATGTATCACTATTCACTTATTTTTTAAGGATCTCAATTATCAGATTTCTTTATTTTTGAAAGTTTAGTGCTAAACAGTTTGAGAGTTTTGAATAACATAATCAGCTTCATAAAGTTTTCTGGTGAGAGTGTTGGGTGATCAAGTAGCTGCCTCAACCCAGCAGGACAACATTAACCCTCCCCACACTTCTTAAATGCTTCAAGTAATGTAAAGCAAATTATAATATAGTACGTAATATTTTTTTTTAAACACCAGCCGTCTTACCGAGGTAGGGGTAACCCAGAAAAGAGGAAACACTTTCACCATCACTTATTACATCACTGTCTTACAAAAAGCATGTTGGCATCACAGTTTAGATAATCCTTCAGAGTGTAAGCACTGTACTTCCTACCTCCAGGACTCTTAAGTCCAGTTAACTAGTTTCCCCGAATCTCTTCATAAATGTTGCTATGCTCACACTAACAGCATGTCACGTAAAAAAAAAATGCCTCCGCTCTTAACATGCTCATACGAGCCTGTTGGATGTCCAGGGCACTAGCACTCAAAATCTTTTAACCCCACCCCCTCCCTAAGATGACCCCCCAACCCTTTTACCCGAGAGTGATACACCTTACTAGTCATCCTATTTTGTTCCATGCTCTAAATGTCCAAACCACCTCAACAACCTTCTGCATTTGGTGTCAGGCTCTGAATTCTCTGCATAATAGATCATTTTTACCTCGTACAATAGTAAATATAATTTGGGTGGCAAATTTGGAGGTGTTTAGAATGGCCGGTGGTCTGGTGGCTTGAGCTCTCGCTTCACACACGGAGGGCCCGGGTTCGATTCCCGGCGGGTGGAAACATTTCGACGTGTTTCCTTACACCTGTTGTCATGTTCACCTAGCAGCAAATAGGTACCTGGGTTGTTAGTCGACTGGTGTGGGTCGCATCCTGGGGGACAAGATTAAGGACCCCAATGGAAATAAGACAGACAGTCCTCGATGACGCACTGACTTTCTTGGGTTATCCTGGGTGGCTAACCCTCCGGGGTTAAAAATCCGAAGAAATCTTATCTTATCTTAACCCTATTTTTCATACATGCTTTTCAGGTAATGGATCTTGGCTAAATTGATACTGCCCCTCCAGAACACAACAATCAAGTGACCACAGCTGTTTTCTGGCATGCCTCTGCAACTGTAACTACCCCCACACTCTACACCTGATTATATACAGTATGTATTTTCCCAGTTGACTATACATACACTAGTTTTTCTCAGTCTATTGCATTGACGAAAGTCATAGTGAGTGAAAAATTTCCTTAATAAAAATTTATTGGTGCCACACACACCTTTAAAAATGTTCAAAGTAATTATGCATAATATATAATATTCACGTAGACAATCTTTGTATGACCATGAACAAGGCGAGGTATTTTACTTCATCTTAGCTAACATATGAAAGTAGGAGAAACAAAAGTGTAACATATGCATGTCATCTTGACAAGCATTACTCATACAGCAAACATATGAGTAGTAACTTGCTTTTCAATAAATTTACATAATAGCATTTGCACCATTATTATTTTTTTTGTTAACACTGTGTTTGGTGGGAAAGTTACGTTAGAAATTGTGCATTCTTTGGAATACAGTACTGTACCAAAATTTTATAGTATATTTTTTAAGTTAAGTGTTTATGTGAAATGTATCACCATAATTACTTTACTGACTTATTGTACTACCCGTTTTACTCAGGACCTCAAACATCAGCACTCCCTTTGTCATGCAGGTATGAGTAACCTATGTGGCTTTAGTTTTTTATAAATACAGTGGACCCCCGAGTGACGAGCATAATTCATTCCAGAAGCCTGCTCAAGTGCCGTTACCGAACGAATTTTCTCCCTTAAGGAATAATGTCAAGTAGGTTAGTCCATTTCAGACCCCCAAAAATACACTTACAAAAGCACTTACAATATTATACTTACATACTTGTATGATTTCCGAGGTGCTTGTAACTCGGGGGTCCACTGTACGTATATTATAATTAACACAAGGTAGGGTGACCCAAAAAGAAGAAACACTTTCATCATTCACTCCATCACTGTCTTGCTAGAGGCACACCTACACTGCAGTTTAAAAACTGCAACATCAATACCCCTCCTTCAGAGTGCAGGCACTGTACTTCCCACCTCCAGGACTCAATTCTGGGTTGCCAGTTTCCCTGAATCCCTTCATAAATGTTACTTTGCTCACACTCCTCCAGCATGTCAAGTCCTAAAAACTATTTGTCTACCCTCCTATCTAACACGCTAACACATGCTGGATGGAAGTCCAAGCCCCTTGCACACAAAACCTCTTTTATCCCCCTCCCTCCAACTTTTCCTAGGCTGACCCATACCCCACCTTCCTTCCACTACAGATTTATATGCTCTCCAAGTCGTTCTAGTTCATTCCATCCTCTCTGAATGTCCGAACCACCTCAACGACCCTTCCTCAGCCCTCTGGATAATATTTTGTAACCCCACACCTCCTAATTTTCAAACTATCGATTCTCTGCATTATATTCACACCACACATTGCCCTCAGACACTATCTCCACTGCCTCCTGCTTTCTCCTTGTTGCAACATTCACCACCCATGCTTCACACCCATATAAGAGCATTGGTATAACTATACTTCATACATTCCCTCTTTACTTCCATGGACAAGGTTCTTTGTCTCCACAGACTCCGAAGTGCTCCACTCACCCTTTTCCCTCATCAATTCTATGATTCACCTCATCCTTCATAGACCCATCCGCCGACATATCCACTCCCAAATATCTGAATACATTCACCTCCATACTCTCTCCTCCAATCTGATATCCAATCTTTCGTCACCTATTCTTTTTGTTATCCTCATCACCTTACTCTTTCCTATATTCACTTTCAATTTTCTTCTTTTACACACCCTACCAAATTCATCCACCAACCTCTGCAGCTTCTCTTCAGAATCTCCCAAAGCACAGTGTCATCAGCAAAAGCAACTGTGACAACTCCCACTTTGTATTTGCTTCTTTATCTTTTAGCCCAACACCTCTTGCCAAGACCCTCGCATTCACTTCTCTTACAACCCCATCTATAAATATATTGAACAACCACGGTGACATCACACATCCTTGTCTAAGGCCCACTTTACTGGGAAATAGTCCCTTCCTCCTACACACTCTAACCTGAGCCTCACTATCCTCATAAAAACTCTTCACTGCTTTCAGTAACCTTCCTCCTATTCCATACACCTGCAACATCTGCCACATTGCCCCCTATCTACCCTATCATACGCCTTTTCCAAATCCATAAATGCCACAAAAACATCTTTACCCTTATCCAAATACTGTTCACCTATATGTTTCACTGTAAACACTTGGTCTACACACCCCTACCTTTCCTAAAGCCCCTTGTTCATCTGCTATCCTGCTTTCTGTTTTACTCTTAATTCTTTCAATAATAACTCTACCATACACTTTACCAGGTACACTCAACAGACTTATTCCCCTATAATTTTTGCACTCTCTTTTGTCCCCTTTGCCTTTATACAAAGGAACAATACACGCTCTCTGCCAATCCCTAGGTACCTTACCCTCTTCCATACATTTATTAAATAATAGCACCAACCACTCCAAAATTATATCCCCACCTGCTTTTAACATTTCTATCTTTATCCCATCAATCCCAGCTGCCTTACCCCTTTCATTCTACCCACTGCCTCACGAACTTCCCTACACCCACAACTGGCTCTTCCACACTCCTACAAGATGTTATTCCTCCTTGCCCTACACACGAAATCACAGCTTCCTGTCTTCATCAACATTTAACAAATCCTCAAAATATTCTCTCCATCTTCCCGATACCTTAACTCTCCATTTAATAACTCTCTCTCCTATTTTTAACTGTCAAATCCATTTGTTCTCTAGGCTTCCTCAACTTATTAATCTCATTCCAAAACTTTTTCTTATTTTCAACAAAATTTGCTGATAACATCTCACCCACTCTCTCATCTGCTCTCTTTTACATTGCTTCACCACTCTTTAACCTCTCTTTTCTCTCCATATACTCTTCCCTCCTTGCATCACTTCTACTTTGTAAAACCTCTCATATGCTAACTTTTTCTCCTTACTACTCTCTTTACATCATCATTCCACCAATCGCTCCTCTTCCTCCTGCACCCACTCGCCTGTAACCACAAACTTCTGCTGAACACTCTAACACTACATTTTTAAATCTACCCCATACATTTTCGACCCCATTGCCTACACTCTCACTAGCCCATCTATCCTCCAATAGTTGTTTATATCTTACCCTAACTGCCTCTCTTTTAGTTTATAAACCTTCACCTCTCTTTTACTTACTGATTCTATTTTCCTTGTATCCCATCTACCTTTTTCTCCCACTGTAGCTATAACTAAAAAGTGATCTGATATATCTGTAGCCCCTCTATAAACATGTACATCCTGAAGTCTACTCAACAGTCTTTATCTACCAATACATAGTCCAACAAACTACTGTCATTACGCCCTACATCATATCTTGTATACTTATTTATCCTCTTTTCTTAAAATATGTATTACCTATAACTAAACCCTTTCTATACAAAGTTCAATCAAAGGGCTCCCATTATCATTTACACCTGGCACCCCAAACTTACCTACTACACCCTCTCTGCATGTTTCTCCCACTTTAGCATTTAGGTCCCTACCACAATTACTCTCTCATTTGGTTCAAAAGTTCCTATACATTCGCTTAACATCTCCCAAAACTCTCTCTCTCCTCTACACTCCTCTCTTCTCCAGGTGCATACACGCTTATTATGACCCACTTTTCGCATCCGACCCTTATTTTAATCCACATAATCCTTGAATTTACACATTTATATTCCCTCTTTTCCTTCCATAACTGATCCTTCAACATTATTGCTACCCTTCCTTAGCTCTAACTCTCTCAGATACTCCTGACTTAATCCCATTTATTTCTCCCCACTGAAACTCGCCTACCCCTTCAGCTTTGTTTCGCTTAGGGCCAGGACATCCAACTTCTTTCATTCATAACATCGGCAATCATCTCTTTCTTATCATCCGCACTACATCCACGCACATTCAGACACCCATTTATAAAGTTTTTCTTCTTCTCGTTTTTAGTAGATTTGTACAGGAGAAGGGGTTATAGCCCATTGCTCCCGGCATCTTAGTCGCCTCATACGACACGCATGGCTTACGGAGGAAAGATTCTTTTCCACTTCCCATGACATATATTATCATGTATATTTCTCTCGCCTGCACTCTAGGGAATACAGATCAAGGGCCTTCGACCATTCCCAGTCATACTCTCATACATTCCCCTCTTTGCTTCCATGGATAATGTTCTTTGTTTTGACAGATTCCTCAGTGCACCATTCACCTTTTCCCCCCCTCATCAATTCTGTGATTCACCTCATCTTTCACAGACCCATCTGTTGACAAGTCCACTCCCAAATAGCTGAATACATTCACTTCTTCCATACTCCCCTCAATCTGGTATCCAATCTTTCATTACCTAAATTTTTTATCCTTATTCTTGACTAAAAGTCAAGAATACCTTAATCCCTAAAACAGGAAGTAAAGGAAACTGCATACAGTGGACCCCCGAGTTTCGGCCATAATTCATTCTAGAAGGCTGTTCAAGTGTCATTACCGAACGAATTTGTTCCCATAAGGAATAATGTAAAGTAGGCTAGTCCGTTTCAGAACCCCAAAAATATACTTAAAAAAGCACTTACAATATTACACTTACATAATTGTTTGAGTTTTGAGGTGGCCAAAACTCGGAGGTGCACTGTATATGAGGTGTTTCATGGTAGAAAAAAAAAGCACCAAATTCAGTGAAGAAAAACGCAGGTGGAGGGAGATCGGAGCCATGAAGTTCATGTTGCCATACTTGATGGAGCTCTGAGACTAATTTACAGATGCAGAAGACATTATTTACATACGTATTCCTACAAACATGAAACATTAATATATTCATTCTGTAGACTGGATTTTGTCCATGGTGGCACTTGATCTTTTCTGCCAAACATCTTGTATACAGATATGCATTGCTTGGCGTATGTATTCTTGTCTCATGCAATTTCCCTAAATATCTTGCAAGCCTCGGTAATTCCATTAATATTCACGTCTTGCATACATCTGCATTTCCCCTTCAATTATGCTTTTTTCCCCTAAAAAAAAAAATCTTGAACTATCAATGAATATTTTATCTAGAATGCTTTTATTATGTTGCCTAATTACCTTATATCACTCACATACGTTTCTTATTCACTTAAAAATAAGTTCTCTGAAAAATATTAATGTTTTTAACATTGTTTAATCTGTTGTACACACCTTGTTCCTCCTGAAACTCTTATATTTCTTTTCTATATACAGTATACAAGTTTTAGTCCTCTACAATACTCTTCCGTTGCTAATAAAATCTTTGTTCTTTCCACTTATGTTCAAGGTAAGATCTTAGTCTATTCCCAATGGAAATAAGTCACTGTCTGACTTTTTTGGGTTATCCTAGGTTCTCTACACATATGCTACTATGTATGATAATCTTTGTAACTGCATTTGTGTATACCTGAATAAACTTACTTTTTACAGTTATGGGCAGTCTGTAATAAGAATTAAGCTCTTATCCTTTTATAACTATTTTACATAAAATTATAGAATAGCAATGTAGGATTTAAATTGCTATGTACAGTCTTAAATGAAAAATCTAATAGAAGCAATTCACAACTTTAACCATTTCATAATATCCTGATCATCCCTCTTTAATTTACATACGTACTTTGTACAGTTTCTTCTCCTTGCACTAATATAAGAGTAAATGAAGGCATGACAAACATAAAAGAAACACCAGGAAGTATACATATTCTTTTTTTTTATTTTATATTGCAAAGATAATGACAACCAGTTATTGTTCCAAGTAGTATGTCATGCATATTAGCATTCTCAACAACTGTATAGTACAGTATATGAAAAATGTGCCAAATATATTTCTTAAATTCATTGTATGAAGGTAACTTTAGTCTTCTAAAGACACTTTATCTATTTACAAAGACTGTTATGTAATTTTAATAAAAAAACAAAGGCAGTTGGTTTATGATGTAAAGGGTTTTGCCAAAAGAAAACATGTGATACTACTTAACATAAAGCATAAGGTGGGAAGTAATTATAATAGTTGTTTACTTTGTGCAGGAAAACAAAATTTATGCTTACAATTTAGGCCATGTGAATTTTCGTTGGAGATAAATAATAATACCTCATGTATTACACTGCACCAGGACTGCAAACCACAGCCCTGGATTATATTTTATATATTACAATCCATAAATAAGGTCTTGAGGATATCTCTCCAAGAGAGAACACGCAATAATGGATTCAAATTGGATAAGTTTAGATTTGGAAAGGATATAGGAAAATATTGGTTTAGTAATAGGGTAGTTGATGAGTGGAACAGTCTGCCTAGTAGGGTTATTGAAGCTAGGACCTTGGGTAGTTTTAAATTTAGGTTGGATAAATACATGAGTGAGAGGGGTTGGATTTGAGTGGGACTCGCACTTGAGTTAATGGAATCATCAAAGCTTATTTCTTGGGTAGAATTGAAAATTAGGTTGGGCAATTAATCTGTTAGTGGGATGGATTGTGAAGGACCTGCCTAGTATGGGCCAACAGGCCTGCTGCAGTGTTCCTCCTTTCTTATGTTCTTATGTCTATATTACTACAGAAATAAAGGTTTAGGTTTTTATATTTGCTTTATATGTTTCTACAAAGTATAAAAGATAATGTATTGCATGATAGTTGTAGTTTGGTCTCCAGACTCATATTTATTATATAAAGTTGTTGATTACATATACAGTAGACCCCCAGTTTACGTTAGGCTCCAAACTCGAACAATTATGTAAGTGTATTTTTGGGGGTCTAAAAGGACTAATCTAATTTACATTATTTCCTTATGGGAACAAATTCGTTTGGTAACGTCACTTGAACAGCATTCTGGAACAAATTAATGACGCAAACCGGGGGTCCACTGTAATCAATAGGTATTAACATGTTTTCCTTCTGTGTAATTTATTTATGATTTTATTTTAATGACAAAGATATCACATTCCTTAAGACACGGATGGTGCAATGAGCACTCAGTCACATTTAGAATATTTGCAAACATTACGAGTCACTTTGTAATTGCTCTTTACTGTTCCTCTAATACAGTATGTCTATTTTTTTCTGTTTAGTATTTGTATATATATAAAAAAAAAGTACGTTTACATAGGTTAAGTAACACATGTTCTAAATTATATATTCGTCCTGTTTTCTTTTGTAAAGTCAAAACACTTATTTATATATTAGTATTATACTGTAACTGTAATATCAGCACATGTTAAACATATTACATCCACTCTTACATTGATGACTGACGTTAAACTTGGCACTCTCCTTCATATTCCACTCATGGCCTTTCTTCATCTTTTGTATTAGTCAAATCCTTTTATGCCTGATCTCAGTTTCATCTCTATGGGATAATTGTAAATACTTCTTTCAACAAATCGGCCGTTTCCACCAAGGCAGGGTGGCCCAAAGAGAAAAAGAAAAGTTCTCTTTTTAACTTTAGTAATGTATACAGGAGAAGGGGTTACTAGCCCCTTGCTCCCGGCATTTTAGTCGACTCTTATGACACGCATGGCTTACGGAGAAAGAATTCTGTTCCACTTCCCCATGGAGATAAGAGGAAACAAGAACAAGAACTAGGAAGAAAATAGAAGAAAACCCAGAGGGGTGTGTATATATATGCTTGTACATGAATGTGTAGCGTGATCTAAGTGTAAGTAGAAGTAACAAGACATACCTGAAATCTTGTATGTTTATGAGACAGAAAAAGACACCAGCAATCCAACCATCATGTAAAACAATTACAGGCCTTCGTTTTACACTTGTTTGGCAGGACGGTAGTACGTACCTGGGCAGTTGCTGTCTATCAACCTACTATTGTAAATTAATCAAATTAAATTTTGTTAAAGCATAACTTCTTGTCTGTTACATTAAAGAAAATGTAGATTACGAACATTACTATAAAAATTATTGTCGGATGCTTCAATATTTTGTCACCATTACAATCATGTTTTGAAAACCTCTCATTTCCACCATTGCCATGAATAATATAAGCAAAATTTCAATTTTAATTTACAGCTGGTAAGGGGCTCTTGATCCACTGTTACCCTCTGATTGTCTAAAAAACAAAAATAGTATTTATTTCAAGGGCCTAATATACAGTGGTACCCTGAGTTTCAGACATAATTCGTTCCAGAAGGCTGTTCGAGTGCTGTTACTGAACGAATTTGTTCCCATAAGAAATAATGTAAATTAGATTAGTCCGTTTCAGACCCCCATTCAAGTTACTAAAGCTTTTAAAAAATAAATTTGACCATATCTTGATACTGCACTTGCATGTGGATGCTGCTGCTCTACCAGAACTATTTTTGTAATTCAAAGGAAAGCTATTTGTCTCACCAATGCATTAGACATTGCATCTAATCTTGAGTCACATGTCTCTGCCATATAAAGTTTATTTATTTTTTTTTTTCCATTCCATTGTTCTTGTGCTTTTGTTTCTAATGCTATAACAGAATGGTGTGCCCTATTTTTTCATTTCATAACTATTCCCCTATAACAAACAGCTATACATCCTTGTGGGTTTAGGGCTTAGTTATGATTGTAATAATAAAATACCTCCTTGTCTTTCCCTGACACCTTTTATCTTTTGCCATTCAAGAAGCTTCTGTTTTATCGTTTAGACAGTTGATATTCTTTAATTTTTTCACTAAGCTTTAATGAGTAGGTACCTTTGTCTTTACCATGACCTTCCTTGCACAAAAAAAATAACTCTGATCTTAGGTAATTTGGATAATTTTAACTTTTGAATCATTTACAAGAGCTAGACTAAATATTAATAAAAGTGGTGTAAACAATAATGTACAAAAACTATACAGGTGATCTTTCTTGTAATTTACCATTGCTCTGGAACTCTTTTATACAAACACTAAATGAATGACACATTATATAGTTTTATATTTACAATGTTTAAATTATAGAATTAATGCAAAGGCAAAATGTAAATGTTTACTCAGTAGCTAGGAAATTATCAGTACATTTATTACTTTGAATATTTAGCAGTACTCTGGTCAAATCTTGTGGCCTAACTTATTAATTTTAAATTCTTCAACATTACTTACTAGTAACATTGGCATTTATGCCAGAGTAATTTTTGTTTGTCCCCACTTATATGTCTGTAATAGCACATTAGATTTATTACAATTTATGGAACTACAGTATTATATTCAATAGTTGTTGATATTCAACAGATTGGCAAGTAAATTTACAATCACAATATGCACATAATTCAGTGATCCAAATGGGGTTAAATCTTTTACATGAATATAATTAACACTTTAGTTTAATTTACAATAGACAACAGTGGCCAACAATAGTTTCAGTTCATATATAAAAACATGTTTCTAATTTTGGGACATGGGTTTCAAATCTGAGCTTAGCTTTACTTCATCATACAGTTTCTGTAAAACAGAACCACACAGTGATCATCAAGACAGCCATCATGGAGAATCATGGAAACCCAATGATCAGTTTGATGGCTGACTTCTGCTGAACACTGGTGTGAGAGAGCGATACCCAACACAAGTAAAAAGTTTGAAAATTATGATGTAAATATGGTTGTATAACTATATAGACATTTATTTTTGTTGTGCATATATAATTTTACTTTTAGAGAGATTAGGTTTTGTTGTTGCATGCACAACACTTAATATCTATGCATAATACAGTACCTATGATTGCTAGGTTCATCAACATTAAATGTCCAAAATATTGATCATAATTTAAAAAAAAAAAAAAAGTACATGACAACTAAAGAAGCTCAGATTTGTGATCAGCACATTAATGTTAGGTTAAAAGAACCACTTTGGTTTCCGAGCCTGATAAATTGTTTAATTTTGTTGGCTATTGTAAATAACTAATACAGTGCATTACAGGAGTACTAAACTCTTGAAGGTCATATCGTTCCAGGGGAATAAGAAGTAACTAGGTTTGATCCGAGGATGGGGAAAGTAGCTCTAATTTCTAACACTAGGAACTCTCATTTAAAAGAAAAGGCAAGATTAATGAATATAGACATTAGCATTATTATCCTGACTATGGTAATGCTAGAATGTTTAAATGTATCTCATTTCCTCAAAGAAGGTTCCTTGTTGCAAGGAATTTGATATGTCCTACCCTTGGATTGAGTCTTGTTGCCTTACATCCCCCCAGGCACTGTATGACCTCTATGAGTAGCACTTTCTCCTCTTAAGTACAATAATATAAAAATTTCCTGTTCATACTGAAATTCTGCATAATCTCCAACAAAGCATATAATTTTTTTTGTAATTTAATAAAAGGATGCTCCATAAGTAACTTTAAAACAAGCAGTGTTCTAATTTTCTCAAGTAAATTAATAAAATATGTGCAACACTTGGGTATCTTTATTGCTTAAAGGTTTTGCCTACTTAGCAGGCCTCTTCAGTTGAATACAAGTGAATATAAAACTGGAGGCAGAAGCAATTTTAAGGTGATCAGTCCCTCAAGCTGAAGGAATGATCACCTCAAATTACTACTACTCTCTCTGGTTTTATATTCAGCTGTATTTCACTTAAGAAGCCTATTGTGTGGGTGATACCTAAGTGCAATAATGATACCTAAGTGTTACATGTCTTATTCATCAAACTGTCAGTACTGTATACCATTAATAATATATTTCTCAAAGCCATTCTCAAAATTTTCATTACACCAACTGCAGACTTTTTCTTTTGCATCTAGTGAATACAACATAAACAGAATTTTCATAAATACAAACATATGCAGTAGTGTATGTATATATTTGCAGCCTGGAATTTTGCATCAGTGTACTGTAAAAGCATACTTGTGGTTACTTGGTTTTATGACTGCTAAAAGTAATGAAAATAATCAGTAGATTCTTGATTGTCTATATCACATATTTTCTTTCAACATAGTATAACAAGCAAAACTTGCTGAAATGTGTTTTATAATCAGTTACAGTATCTAAAATTTATTCAGCATATACCCATTAACATTGTCAAACTAATACAATAGTTATTAATGTAATAACAAATACCATTTTATCCCAGATGCTGTGCAGGGTTACTATTCTAACACTACTTTGCCTTATAATTCTACATAATATACAAGTTGTGTTAGCTTGTGTTAGTAGCACTTGTTGTTACCGGTCTAATGGGCAGTGGACTGAGTTTTTCATTTGTGTATCTGAAAATGACAAAAAAAATACATATCACAATAAGGAATAAAACTACATTTGACTACTGTATACAAAAACTGAAAAATTACCATAGTTATGTTAAAAACGCATTAGCTTTCTTGATATTTTTTACTGTTTACACATACAATAAAATTTACCCAGGAAATATAGTATGCTTACCTACCTGTGTAGACTGAGAGCTTCTCATCCATCTTATAGTAAGAAATCATAAATAAAAGTACAGTGGGGTTTAGGTACTTTCACACCTTGGTCACCACAAAAGTTTTCAAATTTCTTTGCCCACTCTGGTTCAAGCTCCTTTAAGCATAAAGGACTGCAGTACTTGTTATAAAACTAATAATAAAATCAGTGGGAAATATAAGAAAGACATACATGGTAAGGACATTTATTAGAGAGACTTTTGCCCACCAGGGAATTTTTTATCCATTACAGAGAATAGAAAATTGTGTGTGTGTATAGGGTGAGGCCAGGTGCTACATGGGCTGAAGGACAGAGCTAGGTGATGGCTGCATTCTGCATAGGTAGGATGTGTTTAGCAAGTACTTCCATAATCATAAAACTGTCTGTTTTTTGAGCAATGGTGTTGGTAGTAGTTATTAGAACATATTCTAAACACTGTCTGCAATGTAGATTTGATTCTTTGATGATAAGCCTGGCATTTTGGAAAGCCCCAAGGACACTCAAAATCATCTCATGGACTGCCAAAATGCCAGGCTTGTCTTCAAAGAATCAGACTTATGTTGCAGATGCTGTTTGGAATCGACTCTCTTCACTACTACCAACATCACTGGTCAAAGCACAAGTAGCTTTATTTCAGAAATACTTGCCAAACACATCATACCTACACAGAAAACAGCCATCACCTAGCTCTGCCCTCCAACCAGTGCAACACTTGACCTGATCCCACTATATATACTTACTGCATGTGTTTTTTTTTTACATAACTCTCAATGTTTATCACCATTTGTAATCTCTGTGGGTATTATGTGATGTATAGAAGCAAAAATCTTCATCTGTCTAACACTTTTAAGAGAGGTGCCTTGATACAGTGGACCCCCGGTTTACGTTATTAATTCGTTTCAGAATGCTGTTCAAGTGCCATTACCAAACAAATTTATTCCCATAAGGAATAATGTAAATTAGATTAGTCCTTTTAGACCCCAAAAATACACTTACAAAAGCACTTACAAAAATACACTTACATAATTGTTCGAGTTTGGAGGTGAACGTAAATCGAGGGTCCACTGTACTAGCGAAGGACTCTTGCAGTTACCTTGCCTTTCTTTGAATCTCGAATCATTGTCTCCCATTTTCCAAGGCACTGTATGCCCTCTATGGTTTCTGCCTCCCTTCCCCCATTCATAAAATAAAATTCATCTGTTAGCATTCTTATGAGTATTCTCAAGGGAGGTTTCTTAATGTCGGTCAGGGGCTCTTCATAAAAGGAATTAGACTTATCCTTTTATTCCTTGGATTGAACCTGATTGCCTCCCATTTCCTAAACCATTACAGGCTTAGCACTACCCTCTAAAAGTAATAACGCATGATCCCTACAGGCTAAGCATTACCCATTAACATAATAATCAAACATGTACGTATTACCATAAAATATACCTTACTAAGCAGCCAATCGTATGTCCATATTTACCCTTGATAACATTACAGTAAGTGTGCAAATAATCTAAAATATAAATACAAAAAATGTAGTGGTAAAATAGATTACATAAAAAATCGATTTTGATAGCTCTTATGCATTCTTAAACTTATCATTTGAACAGTAATCAAAAGAATAAAGCATGTAATGAAACTGGGCCCGATATGAAATAAAAAAGGGATACACTGGAGATTCTGCACAAAAAAAATCATGTCTATCAAAGAGAAAAATATATTATATAGAAGTGTGTACAGTACATGCTTTCCTTTATAACTTACCGAGTAACAAAGTTGTGGACGGTGGCAGTCGAGACCTCGACACCCTCCTCTAACAAAAATTTAGCGCCATCTGACAAATCGAGGATGGCTACTAGAGGGACTACATCCTCCAGGCATGCAAAATCTCTTACACTGTCAGCCACTTCATCCTGCAATAAGAGAATTATTATAATAAAAAAAGCGCTAAACCTACAAGGGTCATACAGCGTGCAATAGGAGAAGCAAATGTCTTTACATGACCAGACAACATTTTTGAATTATAGACTAAATATTTTTTCAATATTGTTACTGTACCACAATTAAATAATAATATCTTCAATGCCTCATCTTTGTTACATTCGATGACTTATTACTACCGTACAGTATTGAGAAAATTATAATTTTTTTTTTGTAACAGCGGCCATCACCTGTCAAGGCAGGATGACCCAAAGACGAAAACACATTCATCATCATTCGTTAAATCAGTCTTGCCAAAAGTGTGTTGGCATCACAATTCAGATTACCCTTAGACTGAAACATCCCCACCCCTCCTCCAAGCCAGGTTCAGCTAACCGGTTTCCCTGAATCAATTTATAAATATTACCATACTCTCATTCTGACAGCATATCAAGCATTAAAAATCATTTGTCTCCACTCCTATCTAATACACTCAAAAGCTCTTTACCACTTCCTTCCAACCATTCCTGAGATGACCCTTACCTCTACTTCCTTTCAACCCAGATTTATACCTTCATCATTCTATCCCTTTCCATCATCTCTAAATGCTCAAACCACCTTAACCCCTCCTCAGCCATCTAAATTATACCCTAGGTGACCCCACACCATCTAATTTCTGCACTCTGCATTCTCTGCCTAATATTCACACCACACATTGTTCTCTAACATGACATCGTCACTACCTCTAAGTCTTCTAGCTGCACTGTTGAAAACCCATGCTTTATATCCATATTCAAGTATTGGTGCTACTATATGCTGGTGTAAGCAAAAATAACACTTATGAGGGGATTTAGGGAAACTAGTTAGCTGGAATTGAGTTCTAGAGGTGGGAAGTATAGTGCCTGCACTCTGAAGAAGGGGTTGGGATGGCACCTGTTTAGAGGATTACCTGATCTGTGATGTCAGCATACTTCTGGCAAGACAATGAGTGAAATATGGTGAAAGCATTTCCTCTTTTTTATGTGTGTGTCAACTTGCCTCCATGGGAGGCAGGAATAGATGGTAGGTTACTGAAAGCACCAAAAAAAATTTATTCAGATAGAAAAGCTTAGATTAGGATATGTAGGAGGGAGGGAGACCATATCCCAGTGAAAGCAGGAATGTGTGATGTTACTATGGATGGGATTCTAAAAGAAGTGAGTACTGTACTAAAGTATTGGGAAGAGGTATGGAATTAAATGATGTTGGATCTGAAAAAAGTGGGAACAGTCACAGTTGGCCTCTGCCAATGACAGTTCTCTTGGGAAATTCTGAAGACAAATTGCAAAGGTTGATGGACAAATCTGGGAGGGTATGTAAAAGAAGGATACTAAAAGTGATCATAAAAGAAAGAGCAAAGTGGTGAGGGGTAACAAAAAATTCTAGGCAATGACTGATTATTATCAGACTGGAGGGAAGGAGTATGGGAGGAAGTAAGTGTATTTAGATATCTGGGACTGAACCTGTCAGCAGATGCATCTATGAAAGACGGTCAACCACAGATTGATGAAGGAAAAAAAAGGTAGGCGGCGAGTTGAGGTATCTGTGGAATCAAAGAAGTTTATCTATGAAGACAAAAAACTGGAATGTACCGGGTTATAGTGGTACCAAAAGTTTTACATTGATGCTTTTACGCTGATGTGAGGCATGGACTTTGAACATTGCAACTAGGAGGCTGGAGGCAGTGGAGATTTCATATTTCAGAGCAATGTATGGTGTAAATATCATGGAGAGAATTCAGAGTGCAGAAATTAAAAGATAGTGTGGGGTCACCAGAGATATACGTACAGTAATTGAGATGGCTGAGGGAGGGGTTGTCAAAGTAGTTTGGGTATGTAGAGAGAATGAGAGTTTTTGGGGCTTGAGACCCCAAAAAGCTTGCATAAGCATATTAGGAGTAAATGGATTTTTTTTTTACTTACTATTGGAGTGCAAGCAAGGTAACATACAGTGGTACCTCGAGTTACGATATTTTTTCGTTCGAGAATGCTGTTAAAGTGCCATTACCAAACGAATTTATCCCCATAAGGAATAATGTAAAATAGACTAGTCCTTTTACACCCCCAAAAATATACCTACAAAAGCATTTAAAAAAATAAACTTACATAAAAGGGCGATTTTGGGGACCATCGTAACTCGAGGTACCACTGTATTTATTAAGGGATTCAGGGGGCCAAAGTTAGTTAGACCTGAGAGTTCAGGAGGAGGGTAGGACAGTGTCTACACTCAAGGAGGGGTAGGGATGTTTCAGTTGGAGGGCATTTTATATTGTGATGTCAACACACTTCTGGCAAAAGTGATTGAATGAGTAATGGTGAATGCAGTTCTTTTTTTTTTTCTCTTGTCACCTTGCCTTGGTGGAAGATGACTGCTAAGGTAAAAAAAAAAGCTTATTTTCTCTCACCTGGATAGAGATTTGTACCAATTTCTTCACTCTCAAACATGTCAACTATCTCCCCCTTTTTCTTATTCTTCTCAATACTTTTTTGTTCCTTAAATAAGTTCCATTTGGTTTCATGAAACTAATGTGGTGTATTTTTTACAGACTTGATTGTATTCTCAAAAGTACATATCATGAAATCAAAGTTGCAACAAAAGAAGGCATGTGTACCTCTCCAGCAACAAAAAACTGAAGTGCAAGACTGCCTTCCTGCGAGTGCTCAAGCAGGTACTCTTCTGCCACAGGCAACAGAACATCTCTGCCAAACTGCAACTCTGTTGTTTCTCCATCTGTGAAAGATTGTATATGAAGAGAATCATCAGTAGTAAAGGCATTTAAAAAGAAAATTAGTTAAAATATCTATACTAATATATAGTCTGCCTCCTACCAGGAGAGGGGGGAAGGAGTGCCTTAATGCTGATAATCTTTCTTGATCCAAGGAAATGGAGCTACCCCTTTCTAGAATCAAACCTGATTACCAATCATTCCCTAGGCAATGTATGACCCCCTATGGGTTCAGTGCTTCGCTGTGAATACTGTGTAATACAGCACGGTATATTAACCCTTTGGGGGTCGACAGGCCTTCTCAGGAAAGTGTTCCTGGGGTCGAAAATTTTTTGGGAAAAAAAAAAAAAGATTTCTTATGAAATGATAGAGAATCTTTTTCCGATCATAACGCCACCAAAATTATGAAATTTGATCGAAAACTAACGGAATTATGCTTTCGCGAAGTTAGCGGTAGCCATGACACTTACGCATCGGCGATTTTGTCCACTTTGAGCCCTATTTTCGACAAATTCCAATGTTTCAGTCTCCTAAAATTATAGCTATTTCGCTAGAACTCCATTTCTTCTATCGATTGAGTACAAGAAACCGCCTATTTACTAATTTCATCTACCCAAAATAGTGGTCAGAAAATGGCAATTTTCCAATTTCACACAAATTTCAAACGATGCCAATTTTAAAATAGGGTCCAGAGTAAACAAGGCAGACATTCTTGGCACTAAAATAACATGTTCTCTGTTCATTAGTCACGTCTCCAGGCCCCTGTTCCATTACTTTTGCTTTTCATTTTGAATTTTTATTCTCACAAAAAATAGATTTACTGTTATGTATACAACTGCATCATTGTAAAAATGGTATAAATAATATCAGAGCACTTGTGCATGAATATAAGACTTGCCAGTTGATGTGTATTGGAGGCATGGTGTGATTTGTTTACTCTTGAACATCGTCAAAAATCGAACATTTTTTGCTACTTTGAGCTCAATTTCAAGGTACTTGTCATTGTCATACCAATCAAAATCATATCTATTTCTGTAATATATCTTCCATTCTATCAAATGAGACCAAGAAAACGAGAATACATCAATAAATACCATACGAAAATCGACTGCAAAGTCACTGTTTTAATCGAAAAAAACGGTCAGGGTTTTTTTTCTCTCATTATGCAGTGTGTACTGCAGGATTTTTTTTATACTGCGCACACTGACCACACAGACCCATTCTTTCATATGTATGCCTACCAGACGTTTTCTGCTTAAATTGAGGCCGCTAGAATTTGGGCGTACTAGTACGGCACCAACCCCTGCTCGTAAAACGTACTAGTACGGCACCGACCCCGAAAGGGTTAAGTCAATGTAAAAAATGCAGTTATTGAATGCAAAATTTCTACACATTTGATTATTGGCAATGCACAGTGATGCAACCTAAAATTAAGAAATTCAAAATTAATAACTAACCAATATGATCTACTTCTCCAAACAAAATTATAAAAAAGATCATTTGAAACTCCAAACATTTACAAGTGCTATATGCCACTAGTGTTGGATGACCAATATGGGTTGAGAAAGTTTTTGTAAACATAATAGTGTACTATTATGAGGGGAAAAGGGTGAGTGGTGCACTTTGAAGTCTGTGGAGACAAAGAACTTTGTCTGTGGCAGTAAAGAGGGGAATGTATGAGATTAGATTAGATTTTGCCACCGAAGTGGCTAATTTATTGTGCACCCCATATCCATCCTGTGGACGGTAGCGCAAGAGCATATGGATACACAAAAGGCCTAGGAACTAGGCCCCAAGGAATGTATGAGAGTATAGTTATACCAACATTCATATATGGGTGTGAAGCATGGGTTATGAATGTTGCAACGAGGAGAAGGCTGGAGGCAGTGGAGATGTTATGTCTGAGGGCAATGTGTGGTGTGAATATAATGCAGAGAATTCGTAGTTTGGAAATTAGGAGGAGGTGCGGGATTACCAAAACTATTATCCAGAGGGCTGAGGAGGGGTTGTTGAGGTGGTTCGGACATGTAGAGAGAATGGAACGAAACAGAATGACTTCGAGAGTGTATAAATCTGTAGTGGAGGGAAGGCAGGGTAGGGGTCAGCCTAGGAAAAGTTGGAGGGAGGTGGTAAAGGAGGTTTTGTGTGCGAGGGGCTTGGACTTCCAGCAAGCATGCATGAGCGTATTTGATAGGAGTGAATGGAGACAAATGGTTTTTAATACTTGACGTGCTGTTGGAGTGTGAGCAAAGTAATATTTATGAAGGGATTCAGGGAAACCGGCAGGCCGGACTTGAGTCCTGGAGATGGGAAGTACAGTGTCTGCACTCTGAAGGAGGGGTGTTAATGTTGCAGGTTTATAACTGTAGTGTAAAGCACCCCTCTGGCAAGACAGTGATGGAGTGAATGATGATGAAAGTTTTTCTTTTTCGGGCCACCCTGCCTTGGTGGGAATCGGCCGATGTGTTAATAAAAAATAAATAGTGTACTACTTTCTATTACTGTATAGTACTAGTTTACCTAGCATAAAAATGTGAAACTGCAAATATACTGGCAAAAATTTCTTTAGAAACACAAATGTATTACAGCTATAAAAAAATATGGAACTTGTGTAATGGTATCACATGTATCTGTAATGACCAAGTACTGTGCAGTGGTGGCTGTCATCTGGACTTACACAATACAGTAACATTTCAGCTTGGATTCCACATAGATACAGCTTTGTAAGGTGATGGTGTGATGTATCTGGCAGGGAGATTGGCATACTGAATGTTGATTGTATACAGTACTATGGCATACTTTGAACTCATTAGTGTGGGCAGCAGCCAGTAAGTGTAGTGCCCTGCAAGGCCTGGTGGAGTGTTATATGAGATACCATGACTACAGTGCAGGGCTGTTGGTGCTATGTCATGAAATGAAGTATGAGCTGGTGTTTCCCTGATGGTGTTTTGATGTGATGCAGCATTAAATGTCATGACCATGCTGAGCTGTGTGCACATGTTATAGTCTAATGTGACTCCTAAATTGTAAAAATACTGTACTGTGAACCTTGATGTTTACAGTGGAAACTGTGACTGCCTGCTGTGCTGAATAATTTAATGTTTCTGACATGTTAGTTAATACCCTTTGAGGGTCCATGCCGTAGAAATCTACGTCATGAGCTCAGCTCACTCAGATAAGCTGTGAGTGGTAAATTTGGGCCTAGATATGAGAGAATACATCTATGTGGTAAGTGTGCACCATATAAAACAAAGCCTGCAGCACGCAGTGAATAATGAGAAAAAAAAATGCGACCGTGTTTTTTGGATTAAAACACCGACTTTGCAGTGTATTTTTGTATGGTTTTTACAGTTGTATTTGCAGTTTCTTGGTCTCATTTGATAGAATGGAAGATATATTACATAAATAGAGATAATTTTGAGTCGTTTTAGTACTGAAAATAGCTTGAAATTGAGCTCAAAGTAGCGGAAATGTTCGATTTTTGCCCATGTTCAAGAGTAAACAAATGACATGACACGTCCAATACACATCAACTGATGGGTCTAATATACATTCATGAATGCGCTGATATTATTTATACAGTGGTACCTCGAGTTACGATGGTCCCCAAAATCGCCCTTTTATGTAAGTTTATTTTTTTAAATGCTTTTGTAAGTATATTTTTGGGGGTGTAAAAGGACTAGTCTATTTTACATTATTCCTTATGGGGATAAATTCGTTTGGTAATGGCACTTGAACAGCATTCTCGAACGAAAAAATATCGTAACTCGAGGTACCACTGTACAATTATTACAATATTGCATAACAGTAAATCTTCTATTTTTTGGTATGAATAAAAATTCTTTATGTAAATAAAAAAGCAAAATGGAATTCATCTGTAAAGCCTGGAAACATAACTAATAAACAGAGGAAATATTATTTTAGTGCCAAGAATATCTGCATTGTTTATTCTGGACCCTATTTTGAAATTGGAATATTTTGAACTTTGTGTGAAATTGGCCAAATTACCAATTTCTGGTCACTTTACTGGGTAGTTGAAATACATAGTTGATTGGGCAGTTTCTTGTGCTCAATCGATACAATATAAGTAATACTAGCAAAATAGCTAAGAATTTGGTTGACTGGAATAAAGTAATTGGCCTAAAATAGGAGTCAAATTGAGCAAAATCGCCGATGCATAAATATCGCTGACACAGCAAAATTAGTGATAGTGTAATTTTGTCAATTTTCCATCAAATTTTATGCTTTTCGTTTTATTACCTTCAGAAAAAGATTCTCTACAATTTCATGCCGCACTGTATAACCCTTGTGGTTTAGCGCTTCTTTTGATTATAATAATAATAATCTACAATTTCATAAGAAAAAATAAAACATTTTTTTTAAAATTCTTAGACCCTTAACCCTTTCACTGTTGGTGCCGTAGTACTACGCCTTAGGAGCCAGTGTTGGTGCCGTAGTACTACACCAAAATTCTAGCGGCTGCAAATCCAGCGGGAGAAAGCTAGTAGGCCTACATGTGAGAGAATGGGTCTGCATGGTCAGTGTGCACAGTGTAAAAAAAAATCGGGGAGATAGTGGAGCATTGTGGGAACGCTATTTCAGTAGTCCTTGTTCAGCATGCCTAGAGGTAAGAAATATCTGACTCCCTGGTGAATCTGGGACTCTTCTCTTCCCAAGTGAAAGTTCTAACACATATGGAAGTGTCAGTGAAGATGAATTTCATGGTTTTGAGGAGTTTGTGACCGAAAGCAATGCCCAGGATACCAAAAGGAAGAAAGAAAGAAAGGAAGGAAGGAAGAGATGAGAGGAATGTAGGAAAGAAAGGACGACCCAGATGATCATCAACCTAGGATAACCCAAAAAAGTCAGTGACTTACAGTGGACCCCCGAGTTTCGTAAAAACTTCACTCCTGAAGTCTGCTCAAGTGCCATTACCGAACGAATTTACTCACTTAAGGAAAAATTTCACGTAGGTTAGTCTATTTCAGACCCCCAAAAATACACTTCCACAAGAACTTACAAAATTATACTTACATAATTGCACGATTTCCGGGGTATTCGTTAACCGAGGGTCCACTGTACAGTGGACCCCCGAGTTTCGTAAAAACTTCACTCCTGAAGTCTGCTCAAGTGCCATTACCGAACGAACTTACTCCCTTAAGGAAAAATTTCACGTAGGTTAGTCTATTTCAGACCCCCAAAAATACACTTCCACAAGAACTTACAAAATTATACTTACATAATTGCACGATTTCCGGGGTATTCGTTAACCGAGGGTCCACTGTATTTCCATGTGGGTGGTGGGGAAGACAGCATGGTTGGTGGGGAAGACAGTATGGGTAATGGGTGGTGGTAATGTGTCATTGTGACACCAGCCACGCTGCTCTCGGCACATCCACACAAAGACAGAACCTACACACAACAACAAGCTTCCACAAGCTATAGCATTTCTAGGAACATGTCCAATGACTCTATATGTGTATATACAGTGGACCCTCGGTTTTCGTACAGCTCCCAACTCGAACAATTATGTAAGTGCTTTTATAAGTGTATTTTTGGGGGTATGAAACGAATAATCTAATTTACATTCGTCCTTATGGGAACAAATTCGTTCGGTAACGACACTCAAACAGCATTCTGAAAAGAATTATCGACGAAAACCGAGGGTCCACTGTATATTATAGAAAAAAAGTAATAAACAACATTTTTTATTGTTGGTTTGTGTAAACATGTTTTGTAAACAATAACAATGTTTGTGGGGTTATTGTGTAGCATACAACGAGTGAATATATATATACATACAATATGCCTTATATTGGTCTCATAAACCATAAAAGTTACTTGAAAAAATAAAATATTAAAAACTAAAAGAAAAAAGTAGAATAAAAGTACAGTGGACCCCCAAGTAACGAGCATAATTCATTCCAGAAGCCTGCTCAAGTGCCATTACCAAACAAATTTTCTCCCTTAAGGAATAATGTCAAGTAGGTTAGTCCATTTCACACCCCCAAAAATACACTTACAAAAGCACTTACAATATTATACTTACATAATTGTACGATTTCCGAGGTGCTCGTAACTCGGGGGTCCACTGTATTACCAAGTGAGCGGCAGTCGCGGATGTTGCCGTAAGCGGTTCACTTTGTCAACTTCACTTCACTTCAAATTTTTGGGTAGTTTCAAATTTAAGTTGGATAAATACATGAGTGAGAGGGGTTGGATTTGAGTGGGACTTGCACGTGAGTAAATAGAATTGCCAAAGCTTATTGCTTGGGTAGCGTTTATTCTGTTAGTGGGTTGAATTTGTGAAGGACCTGCCTAGTATGGGCCAACAGGCCTATTGCAGTGTTCCTCCTTTCTTATGTTCTATATCTCGGTAAGTAATGATTGCAAAAAAAAATTATTTTGCTTTAAAACACTTAGAAAAATATTCTTAAGATTTTGGTAAGAAAATATTTTTTTTTTTTTTTAATACAGTGGACCCCCGAGTTTCGGTCATAATTCATTCCAGAAGGCTGCTCAAGTGACATTACCGAACAAATTTACTCCCTTAAGGAATAATGTCAAGTAGGTTAGTCCATTTCAGACCCCCAAAAATACACTTACAAAAGCACTTACAATATTACACTTACATAATTGTACGATTTCCGAGGTGACTGAAACTCGGGGGTCCACTGTATTTTCCGACACAGAACAAGACTTTAAAATCAGAGGTCCCGACAGTGAAAGGGTTAAAGGTTTAAATAAAGCCGTTTCTTTTCAGCTTTCCATGTACACACACACACTACCTGGTAACTATATACAGTGGTCCCCTGAGTAACGAACACTCCGGAAGTTGTACAATTATGTAAGTATAATACAGTGGTACCTCGGTTAACGATATTTTTTCGTTCCACAATGCTGTTCAAGTGCCATTACCAAACGAATTTATCCCCATAAGGAATAATGTAAAATAGACTAGTCCTTTTAGACCCCCAAAAATACACTTACAAAAGCATTTAAAAAAATAAACTTACATAAAAGGGCGAGTTTGGGGACCATCGTTAACCGAGGTACCACTGTATATTGTAAGTGCTTGTGGAAGTGTATTTTTGGGGGCCTGAAATAGACTAACCTACGTGACATTATTCCTTAAGGGAGTAAATTCGTTTGGTAATGGCACTTGAGCAGGCTTCTGGAATGAAGTTTTTTCGTTACTCGGGGGTCCACTGTATATACAGCCTCTCCTCACTTAGTGATGTACTCGTTTACCGACGCCTCGGACTTACGATGGTCTCTCTGACCAGTATTCATACCTGAATAATGTATATTAGAGCTGATTTCCTCTATTCTGTTTATTTCAATATACAGCACACTACTGTATTAACATTTAAAAATATACCAGAAATGTTATAAATGGTGCAAAGGTAACATTAAAACAATATCAAAGATGGTTGACACAAACTCACTACCATTATAGTATGCTCCTCACTTAGCGACGAATTCGTTTAACGACGTGGTCTTAGGAACGGAACTCCGTCGTTAAGTGAGGAGAGGCTGCATAATATAAAATTTTATTACAAATCATACTTTCAGTTTTAAATATTTATTATGAAAAAACAAACAATGCTAGACCAAAAATTAAAATACTGTATACGTATTCCAATTGTTAGTAATCATTATGGTGTCTTAACAAAGGCATTCTGTGTGCATGAGAATTATAAAATCTTCTCTGATCCCTATTCACTGACAATTTAAAATCAAGTATGAAAAGGGTCCACCAAGTGGGTATTCAATTTGTTCAATTTGTCAGTGGCATCAAAAATTGATTAATGCTGGATGCATCTACATTGAAGAAAACCAAGAACGGCCCATTACCAGTGCAACAAATGTTTAGAGCATTTGTTCAACTTAATTTACCTCAACCAACAGTGTGGAAAATTCTGATAAAATGTCTTGCCTTTCGTCCTTACAAATTATAAATAAGAAACAGAATGCAGAGGGACCTCATTAAAATTCAGTAGCTTGAAAGAACTTTGAGTTTCTTGTTTGTATATCTTAATTTTTATCTTGGTATTGTTAATTTTCCATAGCAAATATTTAAAATTAAATAATTTTTAATTGGCTTATACATATACATGTGTATATATATATATACATATGTTAAGTATGACAGAATTTAATGGGTGAACAAGATATATGTAGTACATATGTGTTAAAAGAGATAGATTATTTTATTTTAAGTTCCATATGAATTTTCTTTTGGTTTTATCTATTTCCTTTGGGTCTCTTAACAGGTACTTCAAGATTTACCTGTGAAAAGAACGAGGCAGGGGCTCTCCTGAAGACGAGACATGTGTCGTTCTGCCAGCACTTCTACACTCTGAGGGCGCCAAGGGAATCTCTGAAGATATAAAAGCAGTATTGAAATTTATTTCTTGCAAATCATTTGTGACGTTTTAAATTATTATACAATACAGTGGACCCCCGATTTTCGTTATTTTTTCGTTCCAGAATGCTGTTCAAGTGCCATTACCAAACGAATTTATTCCCATAAGGAATAATGTAAAGTAGACTAGTCCTTTTAGACCCCCAAAAATACACTTACAAAAGCATTTAAAAAAATACACTTACATAAAAGGGCGAGTTTGGAGCAGGACAAACACCGGGGGTCCACTGTATTAAGAATGCTTTAATCACTAGGCAGTGAACATTAATCTAAAATGCCAAAATTTTGTGTACATTTTAGAAACATGCCAAATCAGCAACTTATCGCTAATACATGGCATTTGCTTTTCCATTTCCCCCCGCCCCTCAAGGAAGGGGCTATTGATCCAAGGAATTGGACCTATTCTTCCTTTCTTTGGCTTGAACCCTATTGCTGCCCATTTCTCCAGGTGCTGTATGACCCCTACAGGTTCAGTACTTCCCAATGACTGAAATAAAGATTTTGATTTTGATAATAATAATTCTACATGTCCCCACTGCTAGATTAAAAATCTGCATGTGCCTTCAGAACTAATAAATAATGAACATTTCCTGTGGAAAGATTAAGTTTGTGGCAAGTCATAAAATAAGGCTTTGCCTCTCATGATTTAATACCCAATAATGAGGAGTTTTATGTCATTCCATTATTGGGATCAAACCTGATTACTTCCCATTCTCCAGATGCTGTATGACTCATGCTGGCTTAGCACTTCCCTCATGAATATAATAATAACACAGTGGACCCCGGTTTTCGTAATTTATTCATTCCAGAATGCTGTTCAAGTGCCATTTCCAAACGAATTTATTCCCATAAGGAATATTAATGTAAATTAGACTAGTCCTTTTAGACCCCCAAAAATACACTTACAAAAGCACTTACAAAAATACACTTACGTAATTGTTCGAGTTTGGAGCATAACGAACACCGGGGGTCTACTGTACAGTGGACCCTCGGTTTTCGTTCACCTCCAAACTCGAACAATTATGTAAGTGTATTTTTGTAAGAGCATTTGTAAGTGTATTTTTGGGGGTCTGAAATGACTAATCTAACTGACATTTGTACTTATGGGAACAAATTCGTTCGGTAATGGCACTCGAACAGCATTCTGGAAAGAATTTTCAACGAAAACCAAGGGTCCACTGTAATAATAATAATAATAACAACTTTCTTCTTCTTTCAACACGTCGGCCGTTTCCCACCGAAGTGGGGTGGCCCAAAATGAAAAACGAAAGTTTCCCATTTTACATTTAGTAATATATACAGGAGAAGGGGTTACTAGTCCCTTGCTCCCAGCATGTTAGTCGCCTCTTACGACACGCATGGCTTACGGAGGAAGAATTCTGTTCCACTTCCCCATGGAGATAAGAGGAAATAAGAACAAGAACTAGTAAGAAAATAGAAGAAAACCCAGAGGGGTGTGTGTATATACATATGCTTGTACATGAATGTGTAGTGTGACCTAAGTGTAAGTAGAAGTAACAAGACATACCTGAAATCTTGCATGTTTATGAGACAGAAAAAAGACACCAGCAATCCTACCATCATGTAAAACAAATACGTACAGGCTTTCGTTTTACACTCAATAATAACAACAACAGTGTTTAAATTATGTGATACTGATCAACTATACGTATATAGGTTCAGCAATTTTTTTTTTATGAAAAACTAATTCCATGAACATTTCTGCCCTTCAGAACTTAAGCCCCTTCAAGGAGGGGTGCCTTGATGCTGAAGGGTTTTTGATATAAGGACCCTTGTGAGTTTAGTGCTTAACTATGATTATAATATTAATAATTTTGATAAAAGTAACCGGAGCATTCCCTCCCCTTTCTTGGATCAAACCTGATGGCTTCTCATTCTTCAGGCCCTATGATCAATGGGTTTGGGACTTCTCCATGAACCTAACACCACCATCTCTCTAACCTTCAACCATTCTCTTAATCGGGTCAAACCCAATTACCTCCCATTGCACAAATCATTGAATGACCCTAAAATATACTGTAGTATTACCACTCTACAAATAGCCTCCTTGGTAATAACACAACAAAAAGATGGAACCCACCTCAAGATCGGGATCCTCTGAGAGTTCTGTACGTCCATCTGTGGTGATAACAGAGTTGTCTGGAGCAAGAATAACTAGTGTTGGGATGCCCTTCACCTCTAGAATAGTAGCTAGCTCATGCCGGGCATCCTTTTCCTCCCAAGCTAAACTCAGCCACGGCATAGTGTTGTGGTATGTCTGCCATGACTCTTCACTCCTACAAGAAAGTTTTTATTTAGCCTTTGAGTACAATATACAATTTTTTTTTTAATTTTTACAATTTTTTTATAGTGGAATGGAGAGGATAGTCAAACGATGGAGTGGAATAGTGAGATAATGGTGAAATAAAGGGTTGCACAAAGGTGAAATGATGAAGTTGCTCAGAGTTCTAAGATTGTGGAATGATGGTGAATAGGAAGATAATGAACCAGGAACAAACAAGGCAAGCACCAGACGAGCCTGGCCCATGGCCGCGCTTAGAGAATAGATAAACTCTCGAAACTCTTCAAAGGTATATCAAAGGTAAAGGTATAAGCAGGTGATGCACTCTTTGGAAATATACAGTGGCATGATGGTAAATTCAAGGAGCTAGAAGTATGCTAGCCTAAACTGAAAAGCATCATCATCAGCCAGTGAAATTTATTTTAAGCCTTTGGAGAATTCAGAAAATAATAAAATGAGATAAAAATAATTACGTACATTATTAAAGATCTTCCATTCAAGGCTGTGCCTTGATGCCAGTGGCTCTTGATCCATGAAACTGGAGTTATCGTCTCCTACGACAGAACCTGATTTCCTCCGATTCTCCAGGCACTGTATAATCAGTATGGGCTTTGCACTTCCCAGGAATGTAATAATACAATACACATATATACAAGTTTGTTCCTGGTTCATTATCTTCCTATTCACCATCATTCCACTATCTTAGAACTCTGAGCAACTTCATCATTTCACCTTTGTGCAACCCTCTATTTCACCATTATCTCACTATTCCACTCCATCGTTTGACTATCCTCTCCATTCCACTATCTTTCACCTCCATCACTCCACTCCACTATCACCCCACACATTCCATTATTATCCCACACACTCCAATCATTCCACTGTCACCCCACACTCATTCCATTATTATCCCACACACATTTATTCCCCTATTACCCCACACACTTCACTATCATCCCACACACTTCACTATCATCCCACACACTTCACTATCACCCCACACACTTCACCTTGTATATTACTTGAAATAAAGAATTTGAATTTGAACTATCATCCCACACACTGATTACATTTTCATCCTGCACACTCCTGGAGTATACCTGGAGACACTCCACTATCATACTTATTCAAATATCATGCCACCCACTCAATCTACTATCCTACATAGTAAGTAAGTTTATTCAGGTATACACAAATACTGTTAAATAGATTATCATACATAGCAGCATATGTGTAGATAACCTACGATAACCCAAAAAAAGCCAGACAGAGTGACTTATTTCCATTGGGGTCCTTACATATACTACCACCATCACCCCACACATTCCATCATCTCTGACTCATTATATTACCATTCCACTATCCCACACACTCATTCCACTATCATCCCACACACTCATTCCACTATCCCCCACACTCATTCCACTGTCATCCCCCACATTCATTCCACTATCATCCCACACACTCATTCCACTATCATCCCACACACTCATTCCACTATCATCCCACACACTCATTCCACTATCATCCCACACACTCATTCCACTATCATCCCACACACTCATTCCACTATCCCACACACTCATTCCACTATCATCCCACACACTCATTCCACTATCAACCCACACGTTCCACTATCATCCACACACTCCACTATCAACCCACACGTTCCACTATCATCCCACACACTCCACTATCAACCCACACGTTCCACTATCATCCCACACTCCACTATCAACCTCACACCCCGTTCCACTATCATCCCACACACTCCACTATCAACCCACAGTTCCACTATCATCCCACACACTCCACTATCAACCCACACGTTCCACTATCATCCCACACGTTCCACTATCATCCTACACACTCCACTATCAACCCAAAGTTCCACTATCATCCCACACGTTCCACTATCATCCCACACACTCCACTATCAACCCACACGTTCCACTATCATCCCACACACTCCACTATCAACCCACACGTTCCACTAATCATCCCACACACTCCACTATCAACCCACACGTTCCACTAATCATCCCACACACTCCACTATCAACCCAAAGTTCCACTATCATCCCACACGTTCCATTATCATCCCACACACTCCACTATCAACCCACACGTTCCACTATCATCCCACACACTCCACTATCAACCCACACGTTCCACTAATCCCACACACTCCACTATCAACCCAAAGTTCCACTATCATCCCACACGTTCCATTATCATCCACACACTCCACTATCAACCCACACGTTCCACTATCATCCCACACACTCCACTATCAACCCACACGTTCCACTATCATCCCACACACTCCACTATCAACCCACACGTTCCAATAATCATCCCACACAATACTCTATATAACTGATACAACTGCTATGAGAGCAGTGTTAACACTGTCCTACTAGTAAGTTTATCCAGGTATACACAAATACAGTTCCATAGATTATTATACATAGCAGCATTTGTGTAGATAATCCAAAAAAGTCAATGACTTAATTCCACTGGGGTCCTTTTAATACTCTTCTACCCTTCATTCCTTTCCCTCACTCACTCCACCCCCTATTCTCTCTTCCGCCTCCTTCTCTTTTCCCGTCACTCTATTATCTCCTTACCAACCTACCTGTCTGAACTAATAAAGATGATTTGAAAATCTCGTTCATTGTTCTTGAGTTTAGAGTAGGCGGTCGCCAGCTGTGGGGTGAAGGCTTTGCACGGGGGACACTGCCAATGTAAATATTTACAATTAATACTCCGGAAAGAAATGAGAAATACAGGCACCTAATAGAAATTACAATAGAAAATATGATATTTTAAATGGCGAGAGCCGACAAATGGTGATTCAAACAGTTTTTAGTTTAATATGTTTATTATTCACCCCATACCCATCCTGTGAGCGGTAGTCAAAATATTACAGAGGTGCATTATTCAGGAACGCTTCATACGTTATGCAGCTTTCTAACCTGGCTATGATGTCTATATGACCTTAATAATAATAATATTTCTATATGTACAACGTATATAGACGTAGCTGACATAAATGACATACTGCTGTGTATATAGAAAGCCCCTTGTTATGCAGAGAATTTCGGGAAAATTTTGATCAATTTTGTCCCACGATGCGACCCACACCAGTCGACTAACACCCAGTTACCTATTTTCCTATTAGGCGAACAGGGACAGTAGTTGTCTTAAGGAAACATATCCAAATGTGTTCGGCGTTTCCTGTACTTCACAGGCAACACATCTTGCATTACCTTTATTTGGACGGGTAACATGATGATTGTATCTAGCAGTACAGATTGTATGGAGATGTCAACGACACTAACTGCAGTGTGTGGAGTGTCCTAACATCCAACCTTTCAGACATCTATCTCCATGTAAACCTTACAGGATATAGTAAAACACCTCATTGTTATTGAGAAGATATCTGAAATGTTGAGGTTGCATCCACATTTTGCATCGACTACATAATAGACAAACTGTCTTAAAGAGATTGCAACTCGGTTATAACCATTTTATAAGTGGTTATAAGATATCAGTTTTTTAAGATTGTATTCCTTACTGTACTGTGTACAATAACTATATGAAGTAATTGTGAAATACGAAATAATTAATATTTTTTTCTTGTGATAATATACACCTGGCAAATCTTAAGAGGGACTAGTCCCAAATCTGCTCACAGAAATCACTCCCTACGAAAGCAAGACTAGGCAAGCTGTGCAGCATCCCCCCAATGAAAAGCAGGGGCGCCATGAGTACTCTAAGAGACAACACAATAAGTGTCGAGGGCCCAAGACTGTTCAACTGCCTCACAGCATACATAAGGGAGAATTACCAATAGACCCCTGACTGTCTTCAAGAGGGAGCTGGACAGGCACCTAAAGTCACTTCCCGACCAACTGGTAGTGTTAAGTAAAAGGATACAAATGTCACATTAGTTGCATTTGTGTCCTTTTACTTAACATATTGTCGGTAATTCTACCAATATTAATACAAACTGGGTAGTGGTTCGTACGTCTGTTTGCGTGCGGCCAGCAGTAACAGCCTGGTTGATCAGGTCCTGATGGACCGGCCTGCGGGGGCGCTGACTCCTAGAACACCCTCCAGGTATGTTCAACGTGGTCTGACACAGACCAATTTTGACCTTTGAATTTTTTTTTTGTTCTGCCGCTGACAGGATGAGCAAGGGGTGCACAATACTAGCAGCTCAAGCGGCACAACCATCTGTACTCCCACACCCTCACTTCATATGTCTAAGTGATTCCATCAGTGTATTTTCAAGATTCTATACTATTCTTGTAACATTGGCGTCAGCTTAACTATTCCAAACGTTTATGGTTCTAGTTTTTTTTTTCTACAAAATTTTGGGTTGGGTGTTGACGCCCAACAAAATGCTACAAGAATATGATTATTATTTTCGCGGAGAAGTAATAAACCCGTGGGAGTCATGTAGTGCTTGAGGAATGGGAGGTGATCAGGTTTGATCCAAAGAAAGGATACTTCCAATTCCTTTGATTAAAACAACCCCCACTTTGAAGGGATATTTTATCGGAAAACTATTTGCTTTTAATATGAAAGTTTATTTGCTATGAATCTTCCAAAGCCAATTCTAAAAAGCAAGTTAAATTAGTGAAATATGACGCTAACGTCTCATAGAGTGGATATATATATATATATATATATATATATATATATATATATATATATATGTCGTGCCGAATAGGTAAAACTTGCGATTTTGGCTTAAATAGCAACGCACTTCTTGCCAAATGGGGCAAGCGAAAATTTGTGTATGCAATAATTTCGCAAAAATCCTTCTGAACCTAACGAAAAAAATGTCATTGTGTTTGTTTATTATTAAATTATTGTAAACTTATCTAAAATATATTTAGTTCGATAAGGCTAAATTAAATCGAGCATTCAGGTTCGATCCTTGAATCAAGAGGGAAATTCTTACAAGAGTTTTTGTGTTTAATTGGGTCCCACAGACACCCTAGTAGGACATCGGCGGGATTTTATTTTCATGGTGAAGTAGTGCCGTGACTACATGGCGTCTGAGAGGCAGCAGGTCCAGCCTATAATTTACACATATGTTGCTACATCCACGATAGTATTTCGAAAATTAAACTGAAGCTAAAAATTTATGAAAGCAATAGGACCAAGGTAAGAGATGCAAGCCGAATAACCCAGAGGAGCCACAGGGCTGTTAAAAAACTTCAAATTAAGGCTAGTGTAAAGTGGAATGAGTTGGTCAAGAGGTGGTGGAAGCGAACTCCACACAGTTTTAGGGCTAAAAATTATACGAGCCCATAAGACCAGGCGTCAATAAAGCCAGTCGACTGCGAATTACGAAGGTGGACCAGGAGCTGGGATTCGATCACTGCAGGCACAATTCGTCGAGTACACACACGTACACACACACACACACACTAACACAGACAAGAGACAAGATGTTCCAGAGAGGGGACACAGAAACAAGGGGTCACAATTGGAAGTTGAAGACTCCTATGAGTCAAAGGGATGTTAGGAAGTATTTCTTCAGTCATAGAGTTGTCAGGAAGTGGAATAGCCTAGAAAGCGACGTAGTGGAGGCAGGAACCATACATAGTTTTAAGACGAGGTTTGATAAAGCTCATGGAGCAGGGAGAGAGAGGACCTAGTAGCAATCAGTGAAGAGGCGGGGCCAGGAGCTATGAATCGACCCTTGCAACCACAAATAGGTGAGTACACACATACAGTGAAGAGGCGGGGGCCAGGAGCTAAGTATCGACCCCTGCAACCACAATTAGGTGAGTACACACACACACACACACATACATACACAAATATACACGCACGCATATACAACAGGCCTAGTGTCTAATCGACATGTGTCTAAGACAAAATGGTAACTAACACACACACCTTGGATACTCAAGCCTGCTGTGGTTGTTAGAGAAAAATATTGTAAAGGTCAAAGGCGTGTACGAACACAATTCATTTGTTTGATAAATCGAATAACCAGCACAATATATAGAGTCGGTGAAAGTATAGGCAAGGTATGACTTTCTTGGCATAAAACAGAAACGAGTGTAACTTTCTATTTAATAATAATGGAAATACTTAGTATTATTGACTAGTATCCGATAAATATTATTGACACTAATATTAATACTATTTATTACTATTTTGATAGTAATTAGTTATTATTTATGTTATCGTCCTTGGTGTGATGTATCCAGTGTTGTGGTAACAATCTTCCTTTGTGAAGTTGTTTTAACATATTTCGTGATAATTTCAGAACACTTAAGAGGGAAAGCTACCCCCACTGTGGGTAATGAAGCCCCACCGTGGGTGAAACATCGTATAATAAAGATTTTTCCCTCTTGTAAGTGTCTCAATGGTTCTTATTTTCTTTGTATCAAACTTGAATACCCACTTCCCATCCACTTTCCTCAGATGTGATGATTTCTGTAATATGACAGACAAGTGGCTACGATAGCAGCCTGCTGGTAATGACAGTAGTAAATTAGTAAGGTCATCGACAAGTCCGCCATGACTGCAGAAAACCTGTAGTTATACGAGCAACACTTTGTGTTCAAGGTTGTTCGTGTTTTTTTTTAAATTGAAAAATAGATCAATCACGCTTCATTCAGTTTCCACACGCTATACACCTCTCTCTATTCATTACTCAGCGAGTACACAAGTAGAGAGAGGAGTTTGTGGCGTCAGTGATATCGAAAGCGAATAGCTTCTTATTTCTTTCTCAGAACTTCAAACTCAAAGAGTCTACGCTGGAGCCACTCCAAGTCTTACCCAGTGAGCGGAGAAGTAGAGGCCCTTGTAGGCGTCCTTGATGGTGTCGTAGGCGACTTGTTGGCCTTGAGTATCTACCAGTTTGGTGGCTGCTAGCAGCTCGCCTATGGGTCGCGGTCGCCAGGGAAAGTTCAAGGCCTCAGGGTCACTAGTGACCATCTCCCGTCCTGCCTTGGTCAGCAGACGTCCGCTACGGCTGTCCACAAGCACCAGTGATGGTATCCCTGACACCCGGTACTGGCGAGATAGGCGGATCTGCGGGAGAGAAAGCACGATTACTAGGATAGTTATGACTTTATTCATTCAATAAACAAGAGAAAAATTAATTACGTTTCACCTATGATTTAATTGTTTTACTATTATGCAGGGACGATTGAAAGACTGAGTTATATTCCATCTGTCAGATTAGAAATTTAATTTTCACATTGTTTTGAGAAGTTAACTCTTATTTAGTGTCTTGTTTTCCATTTTCTAGCTTTAAGTTGTATTTGTATATTGTAATATTATTATAATCAAATAGAAGCGCTAAACCACAGGGGTTATACAGCGTATATTGTAATAGCATTCAATATAATTGTCTTAATGGGGGGAGGAGGGGAAAGGGGTATACTGGATAAAACCTGATTACCTACTATTCTCTGGGCGCTTTATAACCGCTACGGGTTTAGCACTTCGTCTGTGTGTGTGGGGTTGCGAATTGTTAATGTGTGTGTGTGGTGTATATACGTATATATATATATATATATCATATATATATATATTATATATATATATATATATATATATATAAATGTCGTGCCGAATAGGTAAAACTTGTGATTTTGGCTTAAATAGCAACGCTCTTCTTGCCGAATAAAGCAAGCTAAAATTTGTGTATGGAATAATTTCGCAAAAAGCATTCTGAGCCTATACGAAAAAAAAATAATTGTGTTTGTTTAGTATTAAATTATTGTAAATTATCTAAAATATATTTAGTTGGATTAGGTTAAATTAAATTGCGCTTGTTACCTGGAGTCTACCTGGAGGTTATTCAGGGGATTAACGCCCCCGTGGCCCAGTCCACGACCAGGCTTCCTGGTAGATCAGGGCTTGATCAACCAAGCTCTTACTGCTGGTCACACGTAATCCAACGTACGAACCACAGTCCGGATGATCCGGCACCGACTTTAAGTATCTGTCCAGCTCCCTCTTGAAGGCAGCCAGGGGCCTATTGGTAATTCCCCTTATGCATGGTGGGAGGCTGTTGAACAGTCTTAGACCCCGGACACTTATGGTGCTTTCTCTTAGTGTATCAATGACGCCCCTACTTTTCATTGGGGGTATTTTGCACCGCCTACCCAGTCTTACTTTCGTAGGGAGTGATTTCTGTGCGCAGATTCGGGACCATTCCTTCTAGGATTTTCCAAGTGTAGATTATGATATATCTCTCTCGCCTGCGTTCCAGCGAGTACAAGTCAAGTGCTTCCAAGCGTTCCCAGTAGTTGAGGTGCTGGATGGAACTTAAATGTGCAGTAAAGGTTCTCTGTACACTCTCTAGATATGCAATTTCACCTGCTTTGAACGGAGATGCTAATGCACAGCAATATTCCAGCCTAGCAAGAACAAGTTATAATAAGGTTAGGTAAGTTTTCTGAGGTTCTTTTGGTACAAAATTATTAATTTTTACATTAACATAATGAAAAAAATATATATCTTTAAACGTATAAGAGAAAATTTTAGAAAGGACTTAATTTTAAATGAGTTTTTGCTAATTGACCAGTTTTACCTATTCGGCACGACATATATATATATATATATATATATATATATATATATATATATATATATATATATATATAGGGGTGACTGAAAGAGAGATACGTAGAATAAATGACTAGCACCATGTTGACTGAAGCCACATAACTTGGTACAGCAGCAGTACCTGTCCTCTGGCTGTCTCCACAATTCAGTGATCCTAAATGTTTTAATGTTAGGCAGACCTGAATTATTGATGAAACGGGACAGAGCGCAGTAACCTACTAATTTTGCATCGTTCCTGCGTGATTTACAGCTAAGAGCCTGCAAAAAGAGACCTCTTTAATTGAAAATACGGTAGTAACTTGAAGCGTAAACACGGTAAATACAAGTAACAATATGAATCATGTAAAATTTATTGCCCAGTTTCTCAACGGAGATTTACGTATTATCGTGTTTAGGGATCTTTCTTCAAAACATAACAAAAACAATGATAGTTGTAAAGTTGTGTGGTATGAATATTTGTCAGTGGTACACATGTTGTGCCCAGGCACAATGCTTCACGAAAAATATACAAGTTTAAAACAAGGATTTTACTCTAACGACGTTTCCTTCTACACAAAGCGAAACGTTGTCGCAATGAGGACTTTTTTTTGCACCTGTGTATTTTTCTGTTGTTGACACTTTGTATCCACACTCTCTTCTTCACAGAAAATCATTATATTACTATCACTATTATTATTAAAATCAGGGGAAAGCGCCAACCTGTAGGGGTCATACAGCACCTGGGAAATGGAAGGCAATCGGGTTCGATCCAAAAAGAGAAGACCTGCACTTCTTCGGATCAAGAGTCCCTCACTGGGCATCAATGCCATTCCCTGGAGGGAACCCTAAAAATATATAATGCACCCATAATTGAAAACCTTATAAAACGCATCATCTTATCCGGAAATTACAGCCTAGTATAAACAAGTGTACCCTTAATTGAAGAAACTAATTTTTTAGTTAAGCAACAGATTTCACAGGTCAATTATTGTTAATCATAATAGTACTGATGTAGCCTAATTATTTCAGGCTTGGCAGATTTTTTTTTTTTTTTTTTTTAAACAGACTGGCGCAGAGAGTGACTACCACCATTATCACTGTTACCACCAGCACTTTGGAGGGAAGGACCTTAATGCTCGTGAAGGGCTCTTGATCTAAAGAATAGAGCTACCCTTCACTTAGCTGGATTAAATACGTAATTACCCCCCTCTCACCCCAGGTCTCCCTCTCTCCCTCTTCCTTTCACCTCTAGGCTTCTAATCCCGCCCGACCCAGCCAATAACAACACAAGCTAAACAAGACCCAGCAACTTAGGTGAAAGTGGAAGTAAAGCTCAACGGCAAAGGTCAAAGGTCAAGCAAGAGAGTGGGTCAGGTCACGAAGAGAGAAAGGAGGGGAAGGAAGGTTAGGGAGGGGAGACGTAGGGAGGGAAAGAAGGATATTTTGCTTTATTATTTAACAAAATTGGATAAAAGAGCAGTGTGCCTGTACCTTATTCTCTATGATGATTACACAGTGGAAACAAAAGCTAGCCATATTTCCCTCCATCACGCAAGATGGTGCTCATACAAGGTGTTGAAATGTGTCAGCTTGAACTGGGAAACTTTAATAGTGTCACCCTGAGCTTGGAGACTTCAGTGGGGCAATAAAAATATAGTCAAGCATTCCAGTAAAGGTTCATCAGCTACGGCAGCTTCAAAGGTTTCTTTCCAGCACAGCTGGAGTTACTATCACTTGGAAATTACCGTCTCATATGCTAGCCTATCCCATACAACAGAGAAATGGAATATTTATGAATATATCTCCATCATCCCAGCGAGAGAGGCAAAAAAAATTATACACAGGAGATAAAGGAAGGGGGAGAGAAAGAAAATATAGATAAAATATCTAATTACACACCACATTATATATATATATATATATATATATATATATATATATATATATATATATATATATATATATATATATGTATGTATATATATATATATATATATATATATATATATATATATATATATATATATGTATATATATATATATGTATATATATATATATATATGGGCTAGTAACCCCTTCTCCTGTACAAATCTACTAAAAACGAGAAGAAGAAAAACTTTATAAAATTGGGTTGTCTGAATGTGCGTGGATGTAGTGCGGATGATAAGAAAGAGATGATTGCCGATGTTATGAATGAAAAGAAGTTGGATGTCCTGGCCCTAAGCGAAACAAAGCTGAAGGGGGTAGGCGAGTTTCAGTGGGGAGAAATAAATGGGATTAAGTCAGGAGTATCTGAGAGAGTTAGAGCTAAGGAAGGGGTAGCAATAATGTTGAAGGATCAGTTATGGAAGGAAAAGAGGGAATATAAATGTGTAAATTCAAGGATTATGTGGATTAAAATAAGGGTCGGATGCGAAAAGTGGGTCATAATAAGCGTGTATGCACCTGGAGAAGAGAGGAGTGTAGAGGAGAGAGAGAGATTTTGGGAGATGTTAAGCGAATGTATAGGAACTTTTGAACCAAATGAGAGAGTAATTGTGGTAGGGGACCTAAATGCTAAAGTGGGAGAAACATGCAGAGAGGGTGTAGTAGGTAAGTTTGGGGTGCCAGGTGTAAATGATAATGGGAGCCCTTTGATTGAACTTTGTATAGAAAGGGGTTTAGTTATAGGTAATATGTACATATTTTAAGAAAAAGAGGATAAATAAGTATACAAGATATGATGTAGGGCGTAATGACAGTAGTTTGTTGGACTATGTATTGGTAGATAAAAGACTGTTGAGTAGACTTCAGGATGTACATGTTTATAGAGGGGCTACAGATATATCAGATCACTTTTAGTTATAGCTACAGTGGGAGTAAAAGGTAGATGGGATACAAGGAAAATAGAATCAGTAAGTAAAGAGAGGTGAAGGTTTATAAACTAAAAGAGGAGGCAGTTAGGGTAAGATATAAACAACTATTGGAGGATAGATGGGCTAGTGAGAGTGTAGGCAATGGGGTCGAAAATGTATGGGGTAGATTTAAAAATGTAGTGTTAGAGTGTTCAGCAGAAGTTTGTGGTTACAGGCGAGTGGGTGCGGGAGGGAAGAGGAGCGATTGGTGGAATGATGATGTAAAGAGAGTAGTAAGGGAGAAAAGTTAGCATATGAGAGGTTTTTACAAAGTAGAAGTGATGCAAGGAGGGAAGAGTATATGGAGAGAAAAAGAGAGGTTAAAGAGTGGTGAAGCAATGTAAAAAGAGAGCAGATGAGAGATGGGTGAGATGTTATCAGCAAATTTTGTTGAAAATAAGAAAAGTTTTGGAATGAGATTAATAAGTTGAGGAAGCCTAGAGAACAAATGGATTTGACAGTTAAAAATAGGAGAGGAGAGTTATTAAATGGAGAGTTAGAGGTATCGGGAAGATGGAGAGAATATTTTGAGGATTTGTTAAATGTTGATGAAGACAGGGAAGCTGTGATTTCGTGTGTAGGGCAAGGAGGAATAACATCTTGTAGGAGTGTGGAAGAGCCAGTTGTGGGTGTAGGGAAGTTCGTGAGGCAGTGGGTAGAATGAAAGGGGGTAAGGCAGCTGGGATTGATGGGATAAAGATAGAAATGTTAAAAGCAGGTGGGGATATAATTTTGGAGTGGTTGGTGCTATTATTTAATAAATGTATGGAAGAGGGTAAGGTACCTAGGGATTGGCAGAGAGCGTGTATTGTTCCTTTGTATAAAGGCAAAGGGGACAAAAGAGAGTGCAAAAATTATAGGGAATAAGTCTGTTGAGTGTACCTGGTAAAGTGTATGGTAGAGTTATTATTGAAAGAATTAAGAGTAAAACAGAAAGCAGGATAGCAGATGAACAAGGGGCTTTAGGAAAGGTAGGGGTGTGTAGACCAAGTGTTTACAGTGAAACATATAGGTGAACAGTATTTGGATAAGGGTAAAGATGTTTTTGTGGCATTTATGGATTTGGAAAAGGCGTATGATAGGGTAGATAGGGGGCAATGTGGCAGATGTTGCAGGTGTATGGAATAGGAGGAAGGTTACTGAAAGCAGTGAAGAGTTTTTATGAGGATAGTGAGGCTCAGGTTAGAGTGTGTAGGAGGGAAGGGGACTATTTCCCAGTAAAAGTGGGCCTTAGACAAGGATGTGTGATGTCACCGTGGTTGTTCAATATATTTATAGATGGGGTTGTAAGAGAAGTGAATGCGAGGGTCTTGGCAAGAGGTGTTGGGCTAAAAGATAAAGAAGCAAATACAAAGTGGGAGTTGTCACAGTTGCTTTTGCTGATGACACTGTGCTTTTGGGAGATTCTGAAGAGAAGCTGCAGAGGTTGGTGGATGAATTTGGTAGGGTGTGTAAAAGAAGAAAATTGAAAGTGAATATAGGAAAGAGTAAGGTGATGAGGATAACAAAAAGAATAGGTGACGAAAGATTGGATATCAGATTGGAGGGAGAGAGTATGGAGGAGGTGAATGTATTCAGATATTTGGGAGTGGACATGTCGGCGGATGGGTCTATGAAGGATGAGGTGAATCATAGAATTGATGAGGGAAAAGGGTGAGTGGAGCACTTCGGAGTCTGTGGAGACAAAGAACCTTGTCCATGGAAGTAAAGAGGGGAATGTATGAGAGTATAGTTATACCAACGCTCTTATATGGGTGTGAAGCATGGGTGATGAATGTTGCAACGAGGAGAAGGCTGGAGGCAGTGGAGATGTCATGTCTGAGGTCAATGTGTGGTGTGAATATAATGCAGAGAATTCGGAGTTTGGAAATTAGGAGGAGGTGCGGGATTACCAAAACGATTGTCCAGAGAGCTGAGAAGGGGTTGTTGAGGTGGTTTACATAAGAACATAAGAAAGGAGGAACACTGCAACAGGCCTACTGGCCCATACTAGGCAGATCCATGTCAAAACCAACCCACCAACAAAAATATTTGCCAATCCCATCCCCAGCGGCACCCAAGCAACCTTCACAACCCTCCAAGTCCCGCTCAAATCTAACCCCTCTCTCATAAGATTACAGAAGGAAGTAACACTGCAGCAGGCCAACCGGCCCACACTAGGCAGGTCCCCCTCAAACCCTAAACCAATCCCACAAACAAAAACACCTTTCCAACCCAACTTCTACTCCATCCATCCGATAATCAGGGCACTACCAAAGAGCGAACTGAAGGAGCTGAAGCACCCGGTCCATCACCAGGGCACTGAAGGAGCCGAAGCACCTGGTCCATCACCAGGGCACTGAAGGAGCCGAAGCACCCGGTCCATCACCAGGGCACTGAAGGAGCCGAAGCACCCGGTCCATCACCAGGGCACTGAAGGAGCCGAAGCACCTGGTCCATCACCAGGGCACTGAAGGAGCCGAAACACCCGGTCCATCACCAGGGCACTGAAGGAGCCGAAACACCCGGTCCCTCACCAGGGCACTGAAGGAGCCGAAGCACCTGGTCCATCACCAGGGACCTGAAGCACCTGGTCGACACGTCTCCTGTCAGAGCATCCTAGAGCCATCAATCTTGTAGAGAGAATGGAACGAGACAGAGTGACTTCGAGAGTGTATAAATCTGTAGTGGAGGGAAGGCGGGGTAGGGGTCGGCCTAGGAAAGGTTGGAGGGAGGGGGTAAAGGAAGTTTTGTGTGCGAGGGGCTTGGATTTCCAGCAAGCATGTGTGAGCGTATTTGATAGGAGTGAATGGAGGCATATGGTTTTTAATACTTGACGTGCTGTTGGAGTGTGAGCAAAGTAACATTTATGAAGGGATTCAGGGAAACCGGCAGGCCGGACTTGAGTTCTGGAGATGGGAAGTACAGTGCCGGCACTCTGAAGGAGGGGTGTAAATGTTGCAGTTTTATAACTGTAGTGTAAAGCACCCTTCTGGCAAGACAGTGATGGAGTGAATGATGATGAAAGTTTTTCTTTTTCGGGCCACCCTGCCTTGGTGGGAATCGGCCGATGTGTTAATAAAAAAAAAAAAAAAATATATATATATATATATATATATATTTGCACACAGAAGGAAACAGAGAGGGGTAAGGAGAGGAAAACGAGGGAGGGAAGGAGGAAGAGAGGGGTAAAATCGGGAATATTAACCAAAGATGCTCGTCCTCTTGGAACAGAGAGTGGGGGTTGACAGGGAGGGGAAGAGGAAGGATGAAAGAAAATGATGGAATAGGCATGGGAGACTGAAAGAGAGAGTGGAACAACCGACAGAGAAAACTGAGAAGGTGAGGGAGAACTGAGAGGGTGAGGGGAAAGGAACTGAGAGAGGGTGAGGGGGAAGAACAGAGAGGGTGAGGGGAAACAGAGGAAGAGTGGGTGAGGGGGAACAGATAAAGGGAGGGTGAGGGGGAAACAGAGGGAGGGGACGTGGAGGTAGGAAATTATGGAGGGCTGAGTGTTGAACAGGTACAGATGGGAATTATGCAGGAGGAAGGTAATGGAAGGGATGGAGGCATAAGAAGATGGAAGGGAAGGGAGGGGAAAAGGAATGAAAGGATAGTAATGCACTGCGTAACATGGAAGGGAACGTGACTCGGTGGAAGGGGAGTAGCGAAGGGTGGAAAGAAAGGAGGGAAGGGCGGAAAGAAAGTAGAGAAGGATGAAAGGGAGGTGTAGAAGGGAAGTAAGGGAAGGGGGTAGGGAAAGATGGATAGAAGAGGCAGAAGACCGAAAAATAAGGAAGAGACAAATATGACACAGAAGTCATGTATGAATTACGAAACAAGACACAAACACACAGACAAAGAATAAAGACTGAATTTGAGAGAGAACTAGGGAGGAGGAGGATTAAATTTCTCCTCAAGAGGGAAGACAAAAGGGGAGACACACACACACACACACACACACACACACACAGATGGGACACAGTTGGAAGTTGAAGACTCAAATGAATCACAGGGATGTTAGGAAGTATTTCTTCAGTCATAGAGTGGTCGGGAAGTGGAATAGCTTGGGAAGCGATGTAGTGGAGGCAGGTTCCATACATAGCTTTATGGAGAGGTATGATAAAGCTCATGGAGCAGGGAGCGTGACCCAGTAGCGGCCAGTGAAGAGGCGGGGCCAGGAGCTATGAATCGACCCCTGCAACCCCAACTAGGTGAGTACACACACACACACACACATCATGTAATGTGTACTCGTGCAGTTCTACATAAGTACACATAAATGTGTACTTATGTAGTTCTTCATATTTACAAGGGGGGATTACCAATAGACTCCTGGCTGTCTTCAAGAAGGTGCTGGACAGGCACCTAAAGTTAGTACCTGACCAGCCGGGCTGTGGTTCGTACGTCAGTCTGCGTGCGGCCAGCAGTAACAGCCTGGTTGATCAGACTTTGATCCACCACGAGGCCTGGTCTCATACCGGGCTGCGCGGGCGTTGACTCCCGAAACCCTCTCCAGGTATACTCCAGGTACTCAAATTTCTTTTAGGATCATTGTTTAGTCCTTCCAGGAACTCTGGGTTCTGACAGACTAACCTGCGCTCGCACCAGGCTGCCTTCTGTTTACTTTCCGTTTCCAAATATTTTCATCCATAATTCGTCAAACGACTCACCAAGATCAACTGTTGGTTACCTTTGATATACCTTTGAAGAGTTTCGAGAGTTTATCTACTCTCTGAGCCCGGCCATGGGCCAGGCTCGACTTCACACTTAATTGTGAAGTGTAAGTTGAATTTATAACTTTAGCTTTGTGCTAATTCTGAGCTTCTAGCCCACGCTCCTTGTGTATCAACACATAGCAGTGCTACTGCTATGCTACGTCGCCCAACGTGAGTCCAGCTGTCAGCAATGTTAGTGTTGGCCTGGTGGCAAAAGCTCTCGCTTCACACGGTGAGGGTCCGGGTTTGATTCCCGGCGAAGGGGTGGAAACATAGGACGTGTTTCCTTACACCGGTTGTCTATGTTCACCCATCAGTAAAATGGGTACCTGGGTGTTAGTGGACTGGTGTGGGTCGCATCCTGGGACAAAATTAACCTAATTTGCTCGAAATGCTCTGCATAACAAGCGGCTTTCTATATAGTAGTATGTCATAGATGTCAGCTATGGTCTGTATACCGTATACATGTATGTACTTGTAGTAAATAAAGATATTATTATTATTATTACTCGTGTAGCACTGTCGTAGCCCTTTACAGTAACACTGTGTGTGTATCGTTAGTCTGTCAGAATCCATTGATAGCATTCTCGCCCTGATGGCAGGGATGCCCTGTTGATGCCCTGTTGATGCTCTGTTGATGCCCTGTTGATTCAGAAGTCAATGAGTTTAATACAAAATTATTATTATTACATTCATGGCGGAATTAAAGCCAAGAATGTAAGGCAATCAGGTTCGATTCAAGGATGGAGAGAGCAAGTCAAATTCCCAGCACCAGGACCATCTCACCAGAATTAAGGAACCTCCTTTGAGGGGGACATCAAGGGGAGGATAACTCCAATTCCTTGGACCAAAAGCCCTTCATCGACATCACATAATCCTTTGAAGGTATAATGTAAATTCTAGCAAGGTTAGGTTTTTCAGTCATGTGTATCAACGATGTAAACTACATTTGTACATTTGTATTTAATACCTGAGAAGAAACCTACTCACTAACATCATTGATGAGGTAAAGAAGACAGAGGAAACTGTCATGGCTTCCCCGCTAGTTACATGACTAAAAATAAAAATAATGAACTTTGAATTGGCAACTGAATGTTATATCAAGTTATAATCTAGTGAATAAACAAGAAAAAATAGAGGCTAGTCCCTCATATTATAAGATTATCACTAAAGCAAGAAGCGCTGTGATCTGATACATTATCTTTTAAAATTTATCAACAGAACGAAGCTTATACAAGGATCTTAGTATCCAAGGTAGAAAAAAAAGTGGCGAGTCTTATATAAATCATATACATTGTGGCATACTCAGTGAAACAATGGCAATGAAACAATGGCACTTTCTTCTGAGAATGCTGGCAGAGATCTGACCCCAAGTGCCCATCACGTCACAAACTACATAATATATACAGTAATTAAGTGCTAAGGTAATACAGTCAATTGACTCTACAGTTACTAAATAAACTGTTGAACATGTCTGGGTGTAAAAACAAACTAACAAAAATATGAACATATAACTATCTATTGAGGAAGGAAAAACACCTGATTGTTTGGTGACTTTAGGAGACGTGATCACTGCTGCCTTGTGAGGTCACACCACCTAGTTCACACTGGGTATAAGACATACACAGAACTGACAGGTTGCAAAACAACGAGGACAGGATATATACACAGAGATAATCGTCTCTCTGTGTATATATGCCAGGAGTTTACTTTAATCCATATTTCAGGGATTCAAGTATTCTTAAATGGTGGTAAACAGGTGACATGCAGCCATAATGAGCCTCGTATAGTCGAAAAGTAATTAACCCAACTGACCAAAACAAGAACACAAAAGTAAACTTCGTTAAGGCAAAGTATAGCTTGGATAATTTAAAAAGCTTGGCCACCAAGCTTTAAGTTGTATGAGTATGTTCATTCAGCCTGTGTGTGTGTGTGTTTTGCATGCAGATCACGTAAGAATGAGAGTGTTCTTGGCGCTACACACCAGACACCACCATCATGAACTGTACCTCATCACAGGTGCCGGAGATCCTCAGACACAGCAGACTATGTCTTCCTGTGGCAACGACGACATGCACTGATGTTTAAAACTACTAAGTTAGTTCTGGTGGAAAATTAAAAACATTGCAGACCATATTAGTTCTCGAAAATATAACTAAATACAGCAGCAACTTCCCATTTTTCTCTTTCTCGTCCCCTGTCTCACTCCTTCCTTTCCCCTCCCCCCACCAATCAATTCTACCTTCTCCTTCCGTCTTCCTCCTCTCCTTTTCCTTCCTCTAACTTTCACTTCTCCTTCCTTCCCCTTCCCGCCCACACAACTCTTTATTTCACGTCGTTTCTCCGATCACCTTCAATATTGTTGCCTTCTAATGCTAAGATATCACATATACTGTAGTGGGGTGACCAACATGTACAGTGTTGTAGTATTCTTAGTTATTCACTTACATTATCTATTTACAGCATCCATTTAGGCCATCCATATAGGTTATCCATTTACATTATTCAATTTATTTATTTAATTTCTCAGTGAGTTCAATAAGCAGCTTAAACACCAGGTACGACACTTCGGAAAATGTCAATTTGCCAGTTATCTGCATCACTGAAGAATAAAAGTCACATTACAACTAAGAACAATTCCCAACAACTTTACATCACGTTGATCTTATGATAATTCCGGGGGTCATCGCCCCCGCGGCCTGGTCCCATCCTTCCATTTTGGATATCTCAAAATCACCAAGAAATAAGATATTTAGGACCGGGTTTAGTGGTTTTCAAGGAAATGCTCGAATTCGAAGTGAACTGTTGGGAAGTTGTTACTGGTGGTTTATATTCAACCACAACAACCAGATTCTGATTTTCTATTTTAACCGCCAAAAAACTTCGACTACCTCATTTGCTTAGTACATATGAGCGCCTCTTTAACATGAAGACCAACCCCCTTTCCCTTGTTACCTGATTTTCTAGTCACATCTAAATATGTTGTACCCAGGAATCCACATTTCGTAGTCAAAATGGTCCTTCATTTGAATCTCCCTAAAAGATGTAAACATTGCATTTGTTTATATTCGGTGTGAGACCTTCTGCTGGTTTGCAAACACAACAGATGATACATTACTAGTTACTGTCAGTAATTCTACCTTATTACTATGTCAGGTAAAACGTCACATGGAGAGCGAAACGTTGCCACAATAAAATGTCACATTAGTTGCACTTGTGTCCTTTTACCTACCACACTACTAGTTGCTGTGCTGGGGGCTTGTTGGATAAACAGTATCTGTGGCTCTGCTGAGCTCACCACAGACTTTATCAGTCCAGAAGGGCTCCTACATGGGCGTACATTTTTAACATTTCTGCCCATTCTTTCCCCTCTTCTTAGCACTGAAAGAAATCGCTGGTGGCTGCATGATTTTAGTTTGTATGTTCAGACTGGCTCTCCTTCAAATGAAAACCGGACGACGGTTCAGTCCCACCTGGATCACTCACGACCATTCACCTGGATCACTCACGACCTGATAATGATCTAGGGCAGTCCAAACCGTCGTTTGATTTTCATATTCAATTTATGGGTCAGTTGTGATCTAAATGACAACTAACACCGTACCATCTTGCTTTGGTTTATAGGGCTACTAACAGCTAACACCGTATCTTCTTGTTTTGGTTTATAAGGTCACTGACAGCTAACACTACCTTCATGTTGGGGTTTATAGGGGTAGCTACTGACACCTTATGCAGTCGAGCACTATATTCTTAAATCAGGTTGCCGGAGTCAGCACTAGAGAAAGTCATATAATTCATTCAGATCTGTGGACAACAACACAAGCATGCATAACATGCTTTTATCGGGACAACACCTCGCTTTAAGTCAGTTTTTTTTCAAGTCGATTTAAGCTTAACTTAGAGCGAAACGTCATCTACTTCAATGCATTTTCTGAATCTTTGTCTTTTTCCACATACGAGTCGGTGTTACTGCCTTCAATCACTGAGCTCACCTGAACAAGAGTCAGTAACGTTAAATTTGTAATATTAAAGTGTGCTTAACTGTTGGAGATAAGGTCCCCTACACTGGTGAGGGGCCCTTGATCTAGGGAATTGGATCTGTGCTCCAGTTCCCTGAATTGAGCCTGAATACCTTCCATCTCCCCTCCCCCCCACATGCGCTGTATAATCCTACGGGTTTAGCGCTCCCCATGATTATAATGATGGAGATAAGGTACGGTGTGCTCTTGATCCCGGAGATAATAGATCTTAAGAAAGCCCAATATATTTTTCAGCTTTCATATTTAATGTCTCGGTGAAATCACATCGTAAAGATATACGAGTGTTCGGGTACGGCTTAACGAATCTTCGATATGCGATATTCGAACTCTCTTCAGCCAGTGTGGGAACGCAAAGAGGGGGCTCAGCCTACCCCCTCCCTTATCGCCTCTTGTTGGAGATCAATTTCTCAACAGATTTTAACTTATGAATCATCCTAAACATAAACACAAATTTCTTACATCAGTTATTAATCTGATAAGGAATACTCCGGTCTGCTAGTTGATTCTGAGGGGTGATCTCCCCGCGGATCGGGGGGGCGACTTCCAGTGTGGTGTGGACTTCCAAGCCCTCTGCTATCTGTCTTTCCCATGTCCTCTTCAGTGATCAGGCTGCTGGTGCTACTAGCACTAACAGCTTGATCACTCAGGCTGTTGGTGCTAGTAACACGCACAGAACGTAGGTACCACAGTGCTTATAAATAAATAGTTATTTGCTGTATACGGTGATAGAGGAATCTTTTATCAATTCCCGCGACATAAAGAGCAACTTTCATCAACAGTTAGTTCAATCCATTCACTGTGGTGGACATTCATTGCAGCTTTAGCAGTTATGCAAGCGTGGAAATGCACCAGGATTTACACAGTGCCATTTGCGCCAGGATGAGCTGAATATTTTTTTCAGCTGGAAAAACTGTTTCCTTTTTATTAGTACGCACACGCACACGCGCGCGCGCACGCACACACACACACATACACACACACACACACACACACACACACACGCCCCGATAGCATGGTGGCTAAAGCTCTCGCTTCACGCACGGAGGGCCCGGGTTCAATTCCCGGCGGGGCCGAAACATTTCGAAGTGTTTCCTTACACACACACACACACACACACACACACACACACACAACAGGCCTAGTGTCTAATCGACAGGTGCCTAGGACAAAATGGTAACTAACTAACACATACACAATTGGAAGTTGAAGACACAGATGAGTCAAAGGGATGTTAGGAAGTATTTCTTTAGTCAAAGAGTTGTCAGGAAGTGGAATAGTCTGGCTAGTGAGGTAGTGGAGGCAGGAAACATACATAGTTTTAAGACGAGATATGATAAAGCTCCTTTATCAGGGAGTGGACCTAGTAGCGGCCAGTGAAGAGGCGGGGCCAGGAGCTATGAATCGACCCCTGCAACCACAAATAGGTGAGTACACACACACACAATCGATAACTAGGTATCACCCAGTTCTCTCTGGTAACTTGATTATAATTAATATAATTGAATAAAGTAATTACGGTACTTTACTACACTGACTCAGTCACTCTTATCAACACAATTGTAGAATAATTTTAGTATAATATAGGAACAAAATATAATAAACAGAGAAACTGGGGTTCTAGGAGAAAAGGATTAGAAAAAAATAACTTCAATATATAAATAATCCGCACGTTTCAGAAGACTAAAACTTATGACGACGTTTCCATCCAACTTAGACCATATAACTAGTCACAGTGTGACTAGCTAAATGGTCCAAGTTGGACCGAAACGTCGTCACAAGTTTTTTGTTTCCTACACATGGGTTGTGTATTGTTCCGGTCACGATATTGTACCTTTTCATTCTTTAATAATCTGAAATTTCCCATTTACCGAACAATTCAACATATACAAAAGTTCACTACTCCTACAACCTAATAATTACACAAAAAAAAATAAGATAGGATTATAAGACAAACTCAAGCCACTCAAATAATAATGTCCAATCTTACGTTCAAGGGGCACAATAATGCTATTATCGCAATAATGTTATTATTACTGTGTAGTAACGGACCCTTGCAAGTCAGTCGAAACCGCTGAGCTGGAAAATATAAAGAGAACCTTCACAACTCGTATAAACTCACTTAAATACCTAAATTACCCCGGGAGCGCCTAAAGTTTCTAGAACTGTACTCCTTAGAACGTAGACGAGAAAGATACATCATAATCTAACCCTGGAAGATGCTGGGGGGATTGGTCCCAAACCTTCACACCGAAGTAACTACTTATGAACACAAGAGGCTTAGCAGACTGTGGAGGATACGTCCAACGAAAAGCAGGGAAGCAATGAGTACACTGATAGAGAACTCAATAAGGTGTTAAGGGACCACGACTCTTCAACAATCTCCCTTCATACATAAAGAGGATTACCTACAAACCCCTAGCTGTCTTTAAGAGGGAACTCGATAGATTCCTTAAAACAGTTCCTGATAAGCTGGGTTGTGGTGCATATGTTGGCCTTGACTGATCAAGCTAGCAACTAGAAAGCCAGGTCTGGGACCTAACCGGGCCTCCTGGTCCCACACCAGGAAGCGACTCTAAACTCCAGGTAACTCTTCTACTGCTATATTCTCCACACTCAGCCCAGCAGAGTGCCTCTCGTTTTTTTTCTGGCTGTTAGTACAGTCTGTTCAGACCACTCTTATGCATCACCTAACCTCTCCAACTAATAAAGATTGCCCAGGCCTAACTAATCATGTGATCCCTGGTATATACATCAGAGCTTCAGAGCCACCAAATTTACCTTAAGGAACGAGTCTATTGAAAGTCTAGGTCAGCACAGCAATCACGACCTCTCAATAGCTAAGCCATAATTTCAACACTAAAAGCTACTAGACACTGCTAGATAACTACTAGACACTGACAGATAACTACTAGACACTGACAGATAACTACTAGACACTGTTAGATAACCATTAGACACTGCTCGATAACCACTAGACACTGCTAGATAACGGGAGATAAATATACCTAATTACACACTACAAAATTTATAAAGCACTCTGACAACCTCCGACCACCTGGCATCACTCACACACACACACACACGCGCACACACACACACACACACACACACACACACACACACACACACACACGCACACACACACACAACAAAACAACAACACCTACAATTGACATGCCTGATGTCAACAGCGACACAGTCACGAATTCAAATTTCTGTTTCCAATCAGAGACATGTTCCAAACGCTTACATTTGCACATTCACATTAATTTATTATATTTATACCCAAATTCGAACGAAGTTAGAGTATCATAAGTATATATGACTATCTATCTATATCTATACCTATATTATATATATATATATAAATAAACTGTGGCTAGCTGGGGGATCGAACCCGTGTTGTTTTAGCCCACCTCGTGGGAAGAGAGCGAAAATTCACGACGCTCTATACCACTGGACTATACAATCCTACAAACAACATGAGCCTAGCAAACTAGGCTTGCTTCGTGAATTTTCGCTCTCTTCCCACGAGGCGGGCTAAAACAACACGGGTTCGATCCTCCGGCTAGCCACAGTTTGTTACTGATTATATACCACTTGTTCATGGTTACAATAATATATATATATATATATATATATATATATATATATATATATATATATATATATATATATATATATATATATGTAATATATATATATATAAAGTTTATTATTATTTTAGCCCGTTGGATGGTAAACTATTATATTTACTCATATTGGATATACGTATTGATTTACGTAACCACAAAATTAGTAGATTTTCCTCGACTTTGAGAGAGTAGAGATGAAAAGGTTTGGGTTCTTTTATTCTCCTCACGGATCCGTTTTCCATATTCCACTTCGCTCCTGCTGTTGTTCTAGGAGAAAAAGTTTGTTCCACGAGTGTGAAACAGATTCCCAGATTTTGGCCGAGAGACTAAGTTTGGTTGCTGGGACATTTGTCACGTTACACTCCCTAAGCACTTTGATTTTCCTTGGTAATCGAGGGTCGCTACGACGGTATAAATCATTACAGAGGAAGTTTTATCATCGTTTGGTCGTTTATAACCAGCCGAAGCAGCGGTTATTCCCAGGAAGGTAAAAGTTAGGTCACAGAGCTCACCACCTTGGTCCCCCTTTCCCTCACCACAACCAACACTGCTAACACTCTCACACTCCTGCAAATTTATGCTTCAAAGACCATCTTGAGAGATCAGGCTTCATTTATGTAACGTATGAGCTTGTTAAGTATTGTTCACACACTGGTTATCTACAAATAACAGCAGTTTCATGGGTACTGATGGAGGCACAGCCGTTGATACCAAGGTGTGAAGAGACGTTGTTGTGAACCCTGACGCTAGCAAAACGTGACCAGGCATAGCAATGAGGAAATTTACCCCCAGGACCTGACGACGATACGGACCTCCAGGACCTGACGACGATACGGACCTCCAGGATCTGATGACCATATCGACCTCCAGGACCTGACGACGATACGGACCTCCAGGACCTGACGACGATACGGACCTCCAGGACCTGACGACCATACCGACCTCCAGGACCTGACGACGATACGGACCTCCAGGACCTGACGACGATACGGACCTCCAGGACCTGACGACGATACGGACCTCCAGGACCTGACGACGATACGGACCTCCAGGACCTGACGACGATACGGACCTCTAGGATCTGATGACCATACCGACCCCCAGGACCTGACGACGATACGGACCTCCAGGACCTAACGACGATACGGACCTCCAGGACCTGATGACCATACCGACCCCCAGGACCTGATGACCATACCGACCCCAAGGACCTGATGACCACACCGACCCCAAGAACCTAACAACCACCCAGAACCACACCGACCCCCAAGAACCTAACAACCACACCGACCCCCAAGAACCTAACAACCACACCGACCCCCAAGAACCTAACAACCACACCGACCCCCAAGAACCTAACAACCACACCGACCTCCAAGAACCTAACAACAACACCGACCCCCAAGAACCTAACAACCACACCGACCCCCAAGAACCTAACAACCACACCGACCCCCAAGAACCTAACAACCACACAACACCGGGAACTAAAGAAAAAAAATAACGAAGTAATAAAATACAAAAGAGTACCCGTCCTTTACGCTATATAAGAAATATGGCCTAGAATGTATTAATTTTTCATGAGACACACACACACACACTCACTCCAGATAATGTTTCTGTATTGTAAGCGTCCGCTCTGTCGTGAAAAGCAGCGGCGGCGCCTTTTAATAAGAACAAATGACAAAATATATAATGGTAATAACACTACTAAATTGTGTTCCACATCTGAAGGACTGATAATAGAGGATATATAAAGCGTTCACATCCTCTCCAGTGGAAATTATCTCATGAAACTCATTCTGCTTAATATTAGTCTTAGGTTAGCAGGAAAAAATAACTCTCTCTCTCTCTCTCTCATCGAGCGGATGCCTTGATTTATATGATATTTTACAAGGTTGAAGCAAGAGTTATTGTTTACCAAACACACTCCATCACACAGGATAGTCTCCCTGTCACACACCATCACACAGAATGAGTTTCGTACCTGAGTCAGGTAGAGAGCTTTAAAAGTCTCCTTCCAGCAGAGCTGGAGTTGTGTTCAGTGTCAACATGGACCGTGGTTTTGATAACTCTAGTCTAGGTGATAGCCCACGAGACTAAATCGTCATTCACGCACTGATAATATGCATTAAGAGACGTCTACACTAAGAAATATACATCTCTCAGTGTATATACACTAAGAAGTGTACGTTTCTCAGTGTATATATACAAAGAGTTACATACCTCTCGGTATATATATACACTGAGAGATGCACACTTCTCAGTGTATATACACTGTCAAATGCACACCTCTTCGTGTATATACCCTAAGTTACAAATGTATGAGACCTGGGAGTGATAATGTCAGAAGATCTCACCTTCAAGAAACACATCAATGTTATTATCGCAACTGCAATAAAAATGATGGGTTAGATAACCAGAACTTTCAAAACAAGAGATGCTAAGCCAATGATGACACTCTTCAGGTCATTCTTTATGTGTAGTAACGGACCCTTTCAAGTCAGGCGAAACCGCTGAGCTGGAAAATATACAGAGAACCTTCGCAACTTGTATAAAGTCAGTTAAACACCTAAATTACCGGGAGTGCTTGAAGTCCCCAGAACCGTACTCCTTGGTGATGAGTACGCTGAAAGAGCACTCAAGAAGCGTAAAGGGACCACGACTCTTCAACAGCCTCCCTTCATGCATAAGGGGATATTACTAACAACCCACAGCTGTCTTCAAGAGGGAACTGGACAGGCGGGCGGCGGACACCAACAGCTTAATCAATCAGGCCAGCAACCAGGAGACCTGGTCTGGGACCGGGTCGCAAGGGCGGTGACCTCTGGAAGCGACTCCAGGTATAATATCAGGAGAGCAGTAATAGGCTGCTGTATCACGCTCACAGTTAATAAAAAGAACGACAAAAAATAAAAAATCTATGACTGTTTATTGCCTGTTATCTGTTGACGGCTACTGATATCATCGCCCCCGCGGCCCAGTCTCGGACCAGGTATCATAAATTATCTTTGTTTTTATAAACCGGTGAATGTACAAGCTACGAACTGCTATCTTGTCTCAGCTCACACAAGCTAAGAGCTGTTATCCTACCTCAGCTTATAAAGGCTGAGGTGTTATCCTACCTCAGCTTATAAAGCCTGAGGTGTTATCCTACCTCAGCTTATGAAGCCTGAGCTGTTATCCTACCTCAGCTTATAAAGCCTGAGCTGTTATCCTACCTCAGCTTATAAAGGCTGAGCTGTTATCCTACCTCAGCTTATAAAGGCTGAGGTGTTATCCTACCTCAGCTTATAAAGGCTGAGCTGTTATCCTACCTTAACTTTTAAAGGCTGAGGTGTTATCCTACCTCAGCTTATAAAGGCTGAGGTGTTATCCTACCTCAGCTTATAAAGCCTGAGCTGTTATCCTACCTCAGCTTATAAAGCCTGAGCTGTTATCCTACCTCAGCTTATAAAGGCTGAGCTGTTATCCTACCTCAGCTTATAAAGGCTGAGCTGTTATCCTACCTCAGCTTATAAAGCCTGAGCTGTTATCCTACCTCAGCTTATAAAGCCTGAGCTGTTATCCTACCTCAGCTTATAAAGGCTGAGCTGTTATCCTACCTCAGCTTATAAAGGCTGAGCTGTTATCCTACCTCAGCTTATAAAGGCTGAGGTGTTATCCTACCTCAGCATAAAGCTGAGTGTTATCCTACCTCAGCTTATAAAGCCTGAGCTGTTATCCTACCTTAACTTTTAAAGGCTGAGGTGTTATCCTACCTCAGCTTATAAAGCCTGAGCTGTTATCCTACCTTAACTTTTAAAGCCTGAGGTGTTATTCTACCTCAGACTGCCGGAGGTCAGTCCTTGTCCAAGATACAACGACAACCCTCCCCCCTCTCCCTTCTGATTAGTACTGCAATTAAGAACCCGTTTATTCCTAACCCGGGCAGCAGGTGTCTCGACCCGTCAGAAACTCAGGGGTGGTGCTCGACCACTGAGCTAACACGCAGTAAAGTGAAAACTTGTGTCTTATGTTTATGAGTTCTGCATCCCAATTTTTGAGTCATTAACAAACTTAACACTTTCTCTTAGACGCTAACAATATACCGTTATTTAAAAAATATCTTCCAGCACTATAATTTCTCGCATTCTCCCTCGTCTTCATTTCTCAAATACACACACACACACATACACACAACACACACACACACACGCACACGCACAAACACACACACACGCACACACACACACACACACACGCAAACACACAACACACACACAACACACACACAACACACACACACACACACACACACACACACACAACACACACAAAACACACCTATCTCAGTTTTTACACGACCCATCCCTTTTCTTTAGCTAATTTCACACGTCGCACAGTTTCCTACCTTCTGACTGCCCATAACTCAAGAATAAATGATGGCATTTAGTCTTTTAAATAATTACAGGAAATTTCAATATCATATGAGGGCTGCGCTAGCCTGTATAAGGTCAAAGGTCACGTCAGAGGTCATCCCTACCACTGCACTAATACTAGACTATCAAGGAACTTGGGTCTCCTTACTGGCATCATTATCACAAGCTTCCTTCTCTGCACCGTCTTCCAGACTGTCCTTTGTCATATGGTTTAAACAACTATCACAGCCTCTACTCTTGCAACATAACAGCAACAAAGATGAGCAACTTAACATCAACATGTAAGAGATAACGAGAGATGATTGATGCTGTGGATGCTGTGGCTCAGGACCTCTGACCTTGAGGCATGAATCATACGACATGAATGAATAATACTGTATGTATGAATGATTAGGCAGGTATCAATGATGGGGTATGAATGAATGATACGGTATGTATGAATATTTAGCAGATCTGACAATATTCCTTTCCCAGCAGGGAATTTCCGTAATTATTTACGACAGAATTAATTACGTGGAAAGAGTGGTAATCAACTTATTCTATCGTTAATAATTTAAAAAAAGTAATAATTAACGCAGCTTAACGTCAATTATTACGCATTGATTAGCTCATTCTAACGTTAATAAACTGAAAAAAAGTGATGATTTTTAACGCATTCTATCCTTAATAAACAGAAAAACGTGTCGATAAACTCGCTCTGTCGTTAATAAACTCAAAATGCGATGATTAACGAATTGTTTCACTTAAAACTTAAAAAAGCAGCATTAAAAGTTTGGCGTCCCCCTGGTGGAGGGTACATACGCTGGAGCTCCGGTACTCAAGGAGAGACGCAGCTCACTAACGCTCCTGCTTCAAGAATTTCTATTCATGGGAGTTTTCCCTTGTCGACCTCCTCTGTGCATCTCCCATTCATATCTTTGCTGAGACATGGTGTGTGTGTGTGTCTCTCTCTCACACACACACAAAACAATACACGAAGCTCTAAATTCAATGTAAATATGGAGACAACTTTGGCACTATGTCACTCTGGTGAGGATACACCAGATGGGGGAACAGAGAGAAGGAAGAGGAAGAGAAGATGGAAGAGGAAAAAGGAGGTAGAAGTGGAAAAGGAAGAGGAGAAACAGCACAGTATTAGTCGCAGGAACAATACAGCAACTGAAGCAACAGTAACAACAATAGAAGTAGCAGTAACAACAGTAGTGGCAACAATACTAACAACAGTAGTAGCAGCAACAGTAGCATCATTAGCAGCAGCAGCGCAGCAACAGCAGTTGCAACAAATGCAACAGAAACAGCAACAATAACAGTAGTAGCAGCAATAGCAACAGCAGAAGGAAGAGTAGAAATAGTAGCAAATGGAAGAGGAGCACAAAAAGGGAGCATCAGCTGGCGAAACAGTAGGAAGAGCAGGAGGGAGAGTAGAAACAAAAGAAAAATGACAAAACAGCTGAATCCAGAAGCATACAAGGTCTGTAAAATATATATCACTAAGAAAGACTAAAAGGTCTAATGTAGAGAGTAGAAGAATGTACATACGAAGAAAAAAAGGGGTTTCCGAACTGCTTAAAAATGTGAAAGTCACAACGAAGGAAAGATCAATTTTGCCGAGAGATTAACGAAACAAACTCTTTAACCTTCGTATCAGAGAGAAGAATCCCACAGGATACCCTCAGCTGCCCAGGATCTCGCTAGAAACACCACATAATTCTACACATATGCAAAATCTATGTTAAGAACTATGTGCAGAATCGAACCATTAATCACAGGAGGTTCATACACTGATGATGGGGGGAAAAATGAGCGAAATTCTAAAAGACCAATATGAATCAGTGTTCAGCACTCTACTACAATAAAGCAGGGAGGACCAAACAGATTTTTTTTTCGTTACCACTGAAGACCACACAGATCACGTAATGAATATAAGCACAAATGCAGAATTCGAAAAAAAATAACATGCCCACTCAAGCAGCGCCTGACTTGGCCGGATTTCTGGAATTCCGTATTTATAAAGAAGTGCAAAACTCCAGTAGCACGAGCACTCAGTATTCCAGAGTGCAGAAATTGCTCCATTGCATAAAGTAGTCAGTACCACACTTGCCAAAAAATTACAGGCCAGTAGGCCTAACATCACACATCATAAAACTCTGACTGGGTGATGAAACACCAAATTACGTATTTTATGGAACAGCACAACCTGGAGAACCCAAACCAGAATGGATTTATAATGGGGAAATCGTGCTTGTCTTAGCTACTAAACTGCTATGACAGAATTACAGAGGCGTTGAAAGGACTCCAAAATACGATTGTGGGATATATGTCAGCAGATGGGTCTATGAAGGATGAGGTGAATCATAGAATTGATGAGGGGAAAAGGGTGAGTGGAGCACTTCGGAGTCTGTGGAGACAAAGAACTTTGTCCGTGGAAGTAAAGAAGGGAATGTATGAGAGTATAGTTATACCAACACTCTTATATGGGTGTGAAGCATGGGTGATGAATGTTGCAACAAGGAGAAGGCCTCGAGAGTGTATAAATCTGTAGTGGGGGGAAGGCGGGGTAGGGGTCGGCCTAGGAAAGGTTGGATGGAGGGGGTAAAGGAGGTTTTGTGTGCGAGAGGCTTGGACTTCCAGCAAGCATGTGTGAGCGTATTTTATAGGAGTGAATGGAGACAAATGGTTTTTAATACTTGACGTGCTGTTGGAGTGTGAGCAAAGTAATATTTATGAAGGGATTCAGGGAAACCGTCAGGCCGGACTTGAGTCCTGGAGATGGGAAGTACAGTGTCTGCACTCTGAAGGAGGGGTGTTAATGTTGCAGTTTTATAACTGTAGTGTAAAGCACCCCTCTGGCAAGACAGTGATGGAGTGAATGATGATGAAAGTTTTTAATTTTCGGGCCACCCTGCCTTGGTGGGAATCGGCCGATGTGTTAATAAAAAATAAAATTTGACAAATGTGATAATGGAGTGATTGCACATAAATTGAGGGTGTTAGGTCTGACGGGGAAAGTGGGGAAATGAATTTTCAATTTTCTAACAAACAGAACATAAAGAGTAGTAGTTAACAGAGCAAAATCCAGCATTAGCATCGTGAAAAGCTCAGTATCCAGAGGCACAGTCGTGGCACCTTTACTGTTTCTTATTCTCGTATCGGACACAAACACTCACCACAATTACATATTATTATCTGCAGATATCAAGATAAACATGAAAATCACCTCGGTAAAGAACACATAAAAATGCAAGATATAAAGTAGAAAGTCTTCCAGTGGCCAGAGGAGAATAACACGACGTTCAATGGATATGTGGGCCAGCGAACCGCCAGCAGTAAGAGTCTGGTTGACCAAACAATCACCAGACGAGCCTGGCCCAGGGTCGGGCTGAGTAAGAAAACGCTCGAGCGCCTTCAAAGGTCAAATGTCAGACAAGCAGGAGAAGAAGAGGAACAAATATGAAAGCAAACAACAAGAAAATACAGAGGCAGAGAAACATACAACAAATATAACTAAAGTATAACACACATAACTAAAATAGACCAAATATAACTGAAATATAACAAACTAAAATATGAGTAAGTGCAGGAAAGAGGAGGAAGGGAAAGAAAGAAGGTGGGAGGGGTAGGGAAGGAGGGAGGAGGGAGGAGGGAGAGAGAGGATGTGAGGGAGAGAGAGGATGTGAGGGAGAGAGAGGATGTGAGGGAGAGAGAGGATGTGAGGGAGAGAGAGGATGTGAGGGAGAGAGAGGATGTGAGGGAGAGAGAGGATGTGAGGGAGAGAGAGGATGTGAGGGAGAGAGAGGATGTGAGGGAGAGGAGGATGTAGGTTAGGAAAAGAAGGACTGACTGACGCGCTGCTGCTGCTGCTGCTGCTGCTGCTGCTGATTGGTTATAGGACTGTAGTTTATGTTGTTGTTGTGTTGATGTTGTTGTGGTGGTAATGGCGAGTGTGTAGTGTTAACAAAGCATGATGAGTAACCTCTGGTACTTACTATCCACACAGTTATATGACAGTGACAAAAGAAGACACACCTTATAAAACAAGATTTGATAAACGTTGCTCTGCCTAGAGCTTTATCAAATATGACTTGATGAAGCTCTATACAGAAAGTCGTCAAAAAAAAAAAAAAAAAAAAAAAAAAAAAAAAAAAAAAAAAAAAAAAAAAAAAAAAAAAAAAAAAAAAAAAAAAAAAAAAAAAAAAAAAAAAAAAAAAAAAAAAAAAAAAAAAAAAAAAAAAAAAAAAAAAAAAAAAAAAAAAAAAAAAAAAAAAAAAAAAAAAAAAAAATGTGAGGGAGAGAGAGGAGTGAGGGAGAGAGAGGATGTGAGGGAGAGAGAGGATGTGAGGGAGAGAGAGGATGTGAGGGAGAGAGAGGATGTGAGGGAGAGAGAGGATGTGAGGGAGAGAGAGGTGTGAGGGAGAGAGAGGGTGTAGCTTGTTAAGGAACAATAGATAAAGGAGCTACTGCACTTGTTGACGGCTGCTGCTGCTGCTGCTGCTGCTGCTGCTGCTGCTGCTGCTGCTGCTGCTGCTGCTGCTGTTGCTGCTGCTGCTGCTGCTGCTGCTGCTGCTGCTGCTGCTGCTGCTGCTGTTGGTTATAGTGGACGTTGTAGTTGTTATGTTGTTGTTGCTGTTGATGTTGTTGTTGGTGGTAATGGTGGCGAGTGTTGTAGTGTTAACAAAGCATGATGGTAACCTCTGGTACTTACTACTTCCCAACACAGTTATTATGACAGTGACCAACAAGAAGACACCTTATAAAACAAGATTTGATACAACGTCTCGCTCTGCCTAGAGCTTTATCAACATATGACTTGATGAAGCTCTATACAGAAACGTCGTCCTAGCGAAACATTGAGTCCAGCTTGAGAGTGATCTTGTTACCGTTGTCCTCGATGTTCTCTCTCCTTTAATCCCAGAGTTAACAAGGATAAATTAACTAATTATTGCAGAAGGATTCCTGAAAGACGTTTCCGGGGGTCAACGCCCCCGCGGCCCGGTCCCAGACCAAGCCTCATGGAGGATCAAGAACTGATCAACCAGGCTGTTACTGCTGGTCACAGGTAATTCAAAGTACAAACCACAGGCCAGCTGATCAGATATTGATTTGAGGAACTTGTCCAGTTCTCTCTTGAAGATACCCAGAGATTTGTTGGTAATTTCCCTTGTGCATGGAGAGAGAGAGAGAGAGAGAGAGAGAGAGAGAGAGAGAGCGTTGAAGAGTCCGGGACCTCTGACACTCATCGAGGTCTTAGTTCTTTCTTAGGTCTCTTGTCATATGGAGTGATTTCTGTGTTCAGGTTTGAGATCAGTCCCTCCAGAATTTTCCAGGTGAAAATTATGTACCTTTCTCGCCTACGTTCCAAGGAATACAGTGAAAGGGACTGTAAGCATTCCCAGTAGTTTAGATGTTTGATTTAGTGTACACAGGCAGTAAAGGTTCTCCGGTTCAGCAATGTTCCCTGCCTTGAGGGGAAGGGGGCTGTTAGTATACAACAGAATTACAGAGTATCATAACTGGCTTAGTATCTCTTGTCTTGAAAGTTCTAGTTATCCAGCCTATCATTTTTTCATTAAATATATAGGTAGACAGAAATCTGGTATGTAGATAGGTTGTTGGTTGTAAGTAGGTTGATTGGTTGATAAGTTTACTGCAGGCCGGCGGGCAAGCAAGCGAGCAGGTAGGCAGGTAAGGAGGTAGATTACTTGTAGACGATTTCAAGGGTTATTACCCTTTGCGGCCCTGTCCCAGACCAGGCCTCGGATAAGCAGGACAAGAAGCAGTCAAGCAGAGCTAACTAAGCAGACGGACAGGGTAGAGGGCAGGCAGGCAGACACGAAGACGGGTAAGCAGACAAAAACTCAAGACAGTGAGGCAGAGAGAGAGAGAGAGAGAGAGAGAGAGAGAGAGAGAGAGAGAGAGAGAGAGAGAGAGAGAGAGAGAGACAGAGACAGAGACAGAGAGAGAGACAGAGACAGAGACAGAGACAGACAGACAGAGAGACAGACAGACAGAGGTTCAGTTAATGAGAGGAGGAAGAGGAAGGGGCGGGAGCACCTGTCCTCTTGTGTGAGCTAATGACGCCTCATTTGACTTCACCTGAAGGAGGTCATGACCAGAGAGAGAGAAAGAGAGAGAGAGAGAGACAGAGACAGAGAGAATGCTTAACACGGATTTAGTGCTTCACAAAAGGTATTGCAATAAAATAATAATTTACACTTTCTTACTCCCTTTTAACCCATTACCTTCGCCTAAGTCTCCCTCTCTTCATCCCTCCCAACTTTCTACGGATGGGAAAGTCTCCTAACACTCGTTGCTTCTTTTCACCTAGCAGTAAATAGGAACCTGGGGACCTGGGTTTTAGTGGGACGTTGTGGGCAGGTTCCTGGGGAAAGGTCAGATGCTCCGGCGAACTTCTAAGGAACTCCCATTTCCTCAAAATGACTTAAACATTCGTTATAATGTAAGACCTAAGTTGTTCACTAAGTATACGATGAATATTGCCATAAGGCAACACTGATATATAATGAATCTCTCTCTCTCTCTCTCTCTCTCTCTCTCTCTCTCTCTCTCTCTCTCTCTCTCTCTCTCTCCTGCTCTGTCTGTTTAAGTACACATCAAGACACTTCAGACTATATAGAAAAGTATTATTATTATTATTATTATTATTATTATTGCAACAACAACACTGGCAATGATGAAAACAACGATTACGGGAAATTTTCTTTGCTTAGCGTGATCCATCATCTCTTCTTCAGACTTTTTCTTGCACTCTATCAAAACACGCAGGTTATCCATCAAAATCTAAATTGTTCGGTAATAGGAAGCCAACGCGCGTTTGTGGCGTCCAACTGATCGACAAATAGAAAACAAAAGAGAGAACAATTTTGAACACCTCAAAGGCGGACGTGTAGGTACACTATGAGTATGCTGAGAGTACCTGCCTGGAGTCTACCTGGAGGGCATTCCGGTATCGACGTCCCCGCGGCCCGGTCTATGACCAGGCCTCCCGGTGGATCAGGGCCTGATCAACGAGGCTGTTACTGTTGGTTGCACGTAGTCCAACGTACGAACCACAGCCCGGCTGATCTGGCACTGACTTTAGGTATCTGTCCAGCTCCCTCTTGAAGGCAACCAGAGGTCTACTGGTAATGCCCCTTATGGCTGGTGGGAGGCTGTTGAACAGTCTTGGGCCTCGGACACTTATTGTGTTTTCTCTTAGTGTACCAGTGGCGGCCCTACTTTTCACTGGGGGTACGTTGCACCGTCTGCCAAGTCTTTTGCTTTCGTATGGAGTGATTTCTGTGTGCATATTAGGGACCAGTCCCTCCAGAATCTTCCAGGTGTAGATTATGATATATCTCTCTCGCCTGCGCTCCAGTGAATATAAGTCTAGTGCTTCCAGGCGTTCCCAGTAGTTAAGGTGTTTGATGGAACTTATACGTGCAGTAAAGGTTCTCTGTACATTCTCTAGATCTGCAATTTCACCTGCCTTGAATGGGGATGTTAATGTACAGCAGTATTCTAGCCTAGAGAGAACAAGTGATTTAAAAAGGATCATCATTGGCTTGGCATCTCTTGTCTTGAATGTTCTCATTATTCATCCTATCAGTTTCCTCGCAGATGTGATAGTGGCATTGTTGTGGTCCTTGAAGGTGAGGTCTTCGGACATTACCACACCCAGGTCCTTCACATTACTTTTCCGCTCTATTGTGTGATTGGAGTTTGTAATATACTCAGTCCTAGCTATTATTTCCTCCAGTTTTCCATAACGGAGTAGTTGGAATTGTCTTGATTGAACATCATATTGTTCTCTGTTGCCCATTGGAAAACTTGGTTTATATCTTCTTGGAGATTTGTCATGTCCTCAGTGGATGACACTTTCATGCAGATCCTAGTATTATCTGCAAAGGATGATACAGTGCTGTGGTTTACATCTCTGTCAATGTCTGATATGAGAATGAGGAACAGGATAGGTGCGAGTACTGTGACTTGTGGGACAGAGCTCTTCACTATGGCAGCATCCGATTTAACTCTGTTTACCACTACTCTTTGTGTTCGATTGGTTAGGAAGTTGAAGATCCCTCTGCCTACTTTGCCAGTTATCCCTTTAGCACGCATTTTGTGTGCTATTACACCATGATCGCACTTGTCAAAGGCTTTTGCAAAATCTGTGTATACTACATCTGCATTCTGCTTGTTTTCCAGAGCATCTAAGACCATATCATAGTGGTCTAGCAGTTGTGAGAGGCAGGAGCGACCTGCTCTGAAACCATGTTGCCCTGGGTTGTGCAATTTTTGGGAGTCCAGGTGGTTTGCTATCCTGCTTCTTAGAACTCTTTCAAATATTTTTATATGGGATGTTAAAGCTATTGGCCTATAGTTCTTAGCTACTGCTTTGCTGCCACCTTTATGGAGTGGGGCTATATCCGTTGTTTTTAGTGACTGTGGAATCTCGCCTGTCTAAGCTCCTTCTCCATAGTATACGTAGGGCCTGTGAGAGTGGTTTCTTGCAGTTCTTAATGAACACAGAGTTCCACGAGTCTGGGCCTGAGGCTGAGTGCATGGGCATGTCGTCGATGGCTTTCTCAAAGTCCTTAGGAGTTAGGGTTATGTCAGAAATTTGGCATACATTGGCAGGATTTTGAGGATCATTCATGAAAAAAAATTGTTTGGATTGTCTATCTTTAGACGAATTAGTGGTTCGCTGAACACAGAGTCATATTGAGATTTCAGTATACCATTCATTTCTTTGTTGTCTTCTGTGTAAGATCCGTCTTGTCTGAGCAGGGGCCCTATACTAGAAATGGTTTTTGCCTTGTTTTTGGCATATGAAAATAAATATTTTGAATTTCTTTCAATTTCACTAATCGCTTTTAGCTCCTCTTGACTCTCCTGGATCCTGTATGAGTCCTTTAATTTTAGCTCAATATTTTCCACTTCCCTGGTTAGCGCTTCCTTCCGTGAATCACATAGTCCGGCATTCTTGAGGAGCTCAGTGAGTACACCTCGTAGTGTACATATCTGGAGTGTACCTGGAGACCGTTCCGGCGTAGCATACACAAACAGATATACACTTTATGGTGTGTACATTATATCCTTCACTCTCTAATTACCACAAGTCAAAAATTACTAAATTACAAAATTGTGTTTCGTCTATAATTTACAGTACCCGAAATGCCTTCAATAAATATGTTTTTTCCCATGTAATAAACCTTTGTATAAAATAATATGTCTTACTGGGAAATCCATAATAATAATAATAATAATAATACTTTATTCTTGACAGGTGGTGAACAGGTGACATGAAGTCTTAGTGACCCTCGAGTAGCTGAAGAACTTTACACTCCCATCAACCATCCAACCATCGAAGTGTCTTCATGTCTGTCATGCTCCCTCTTGAAAACAACCAGAAGTCTGTTGGTAAATCCCCTTTTGTACGGAGGAAGGGTGTTAAGAGTCGGGGACCTCTGACATTTATTGAGTTTAGTGTATTCATCATGCCAACACAAAATATTTTTAAAGAAATTGGCAGCTCATGTCATGGATCCAAGTGTGGCTGATCAATAGGAAGCAGAGCCAACATAAATGGAGTGAAATATGAGTGGGGATCAGTCACAAGTGGCATTTTAGTGGAGGTATTTTGCACTGTTTACCAAGTCTCTTGTTGTCATACTGAGCTGTGAGTACAGTACAATATTCTAGACGCAAGAGCACCATTTAAAGAACACTATCATTGTTCTCATTCCTCTTGCTTCCAAAGTTTTCATTATCCACCCTGACTTTTTCTTCTGGCCACTGCTGCATTATTGTTCCTTACCTTTAATGAGATACTTCTCCTGTGTTGTGTATCCTTCTTAGTGTTTCTTGATAATATATGTGATGGCATCTCCCTCCTTCTCTCCCTCCAACACATTCCTCTCTTCTCTCTCAGTCCTCCTTGTCCCGACCTCCCTACAAACCACGTGTCTCACTCTTCTTTCTACTTCCTCCCTCCTTATCTCCCTTTCTTTCTCTCCCTCCCTCACCAACCACTGAGTACCTCCACCTTCACCTCCGGAAGGTTACAGTCATCACTCAGGTTAGTTAAGTGCTACTCCAGTGTTAGCTAATACTATCTGAGTAACATCTAACTATTTGAGTGATAATGAAGTACTTTTTGAGTGCTTCCTGAGAGCCCGTTGATATGTGTTAACTAAGTTTATTACTATTGTTATATTAAATTATTATTATTACCACCTTAATTATCATTATTACTGTCATTACTATTCTTATTCTCTCTCCCATTTTCTTCACACTTTCATTATCTTCACTTTTTTGAATGAGATATAAAGCCTAAAAACTTAAAAAAAAAATATATAAAACACTAATTTCCTTTTCTTCAAAGAGTGAATACTCTCAAAGGTGCGAGTGAAGCAGAAGATGAAAGCTTGGGGAGAGAGAGGCGGTGGAGGGAGAGGAGACAGTGTGGGGAGAAGAGAAAAGGGAGAAAAGAGAAGGGAGAAAGGAAAGATAAGAGAGGAGGAGGGAGGGAGGGAGAATGTAGAAACTAAAATACGTGAATTTACACACTTTAAGTCGAAAACTGCAGATAATTTACGAATTTTCGGACTATAGGCAGAAGAAAAGAGTTGGGTTACTTTTAACCAGTTAAGTACAACCACAGTGTGCTGCTGTCCTAGTCCCTAACACACCAGGAAGAAAATATATCAATGTTTTCCCTGTCATATACCATCAGACAGTCTGGGTTACAGAGTGGTGACATGTGATGAAGATATTATCAGGTATTCTGGTAAGGGGTCACTAGTTAAAGCAGCTTCACAGGTTTTATAACAGCAAGACTTGAGGTTACTGTTACATGGCAGTTACCATCTCTCAGGATGGTATGTCTCACTCATAGCAAAAATGGACGTAGAGAGTGGATGATGAAGGTGGCTTGGACTAATGCTTGGGTTTTACCACTGGTGGGGTATATCAGTCTACCACTGGTGGGGTATATCAATCTACCACTGGTGGGGAATATCAGTCTACTACTGGTGGGGTATATCAGTCTACCACTGGTGGGGTATATCAGTCTACCACTGGTGAGGTATATCAGTCTACCACTGGTGGGGTATATCAGTCTACCACTGGTGGGGTATATCAGTCTACCACTGGTGGGGTATATCAATCTACCACTGGTGGTGTATATCTTCCACTGGTGGTGTATATCTTCCACTGGTGTTGTATATCTACCACTGGTGGTGTAATACTCCTCCAGTTTCCAATATTCGTCTTTATCCTGGTTCTTGCCTGCGTTTTTATCCTGGTTCTTGCCTGCGTCTTGTTTTAAGATGTCTGACGCCCTGTATCGCCTATTGTCTTCTGAATCCTCCCTTTGGTCAGTCCATGTCTGAATCTCTGACGTTTCCTGCCTCGGCTTTTTTCTTCAGACATTCACACCAAGACAGGAGACACTGTCAGAAGTCTCGGCAGGCTGGTGCTGCCTCGCTGTTCATCCTGCCAGTTGAAATAAAGCAGTTCATCCTTCAGTTGAAATATGAGTTAAGTTAGTTATGCAAACCTCCAGCTGATGACGTAAACAATCTTGAACCACTCCAGCTGATGATGTAAACAATCATATATTATTCTCTAAACAATTCTTTAGACCCACACACACAGTTTATATTAGTAATAATGGTAGAATTAAAAAAATAATGTTATCTAAATGGACTCGGATGCAACTAATGCTAGATTTTATTGTGGCAACGTTTCGCTCTCCAGCTTTGTCAGGCGGCTACGACTTAACAAAGCTCCTGGAGAGCGAAACGTTGCCACAGTAAAATGTCACACTGGTTGCATCCAAGTCCACTTACCTAACAGTTAAAACCAGTACCTTGATAAAACAATCAACACTTAGAATAACAACAGTGAGTTCTACTCAGTTTTATTTTTAACAATAATACACAACATTGGCTGGAACAATTAACAACTCAAAACTTGAAGACGAAACCTATTCGACGTTTTTGACTTTCCGAAACGAAGTTTTCTCTACAAATTAAAGGCTAGTTGTGAAGTCTATCAGGTGTTTAAAGGTTCTTGGTAAATAGAGGTGATACCTACTTGAAAATAGTCTAATTTTTTTCTTCAAGCACTTTAAGGGGTACGCAAGTTCCCCCCTCTTCTAATAACATGTTCATTTTTCAACTATAATCTACCTTGTCCATAATTACTATCGCATTTGATTTGTTTGGTAAGTTGAAGTCTAGGATCTTTCCTTAATTCATGGTATAACTTAACAAATGTTTGATGACAATTGTGTTGCAGAGGTCTGAGACCTCTGCAACACAATTGTCATCAAGGATTTGTTAAGTTATACTATGAATTAAGGAAAGATCATAGACTTCAACTTACGAAACAGATAATGCAAATGCGATAGTAATTATGGACAACGTAGATTATAGTTGAAAAATGAACATGTTATTAGAAGAGGGGGGAATTTACGTACCCTTTAAGTCTCGGTCAGAGACTCCATAAACCCGTCTAGTTGACTCACTCGCCGCGAGTTCAATCCCCACCCGTACCGTGGCCTCAGCTAATTTTCTTAAAATGGAATTCCCAGTCTCTCTTGTTTAGGGAGCAATAATTTCCACTAGATGACTTCACTACCGAGTAAACAGAAAACCTCTTCATACTTTTATTTAAATTTAAAAGTAAATGTATTCATAGCCTTCAAAAAAAGGTCTTGCCAACAACAACAACAACTGGAAGGGAACTCATGTGAATGGTATTAAAATCCATATGAGGCCTGGTCTCAGACCGGGCCGCGGGGGCGTTGACCCCCGAAACCCTCTCCAGGTAAACTCCAGGTAAACATACACACAGTCAGAGAGTTGTCAGGAAGTGGAACAGTCTGGAGAGTGATGTAGTGGAGGCAGGATCCATACATAGCTTTAATAAGAGGTATGATAAAGCTCATGGAGAAGGAAGAGAGTGGACCTAGTAGCGACCAGTGAAGAGGCGGGGCCAGGAACTATGAATCGATCCCTGCAACCATAATTAGGTGAGTACACACACACCGTAGCCTCAAGCGAGTGCCCACACACTAAAGCACGAGTACGTAGCACCAGCATGAAGCCTCCATCTTATACAGCTCATTTCAGAAGCTTGGTTGCAAAAAAATTGGAATCTGCCTTGTTGGAGAGCTGAGAGAACATTACATTACTAGGAGAGAGCGAAGAACATAGACGTGACGACTCTGAGACACAGACACACCTTGCTACGACGAATATAATGCTATGAGTAATTGATACTGAATATAGAAACGAGAGGACCAGAAACAAGAGTTGTGGGGAGCCCGCCCTGGCAAGCAAGTTGTGAGGGGAGGGGGGTACCCAGGGCATGCAAGTTGTGAGGGGAGGGGGGTACCCAGGGCAAGCAAGTTGTGAGTACCCAGGGCAAGTAAGTTGTGGGGAAGACCCCAATCTCAATAAAACAACAGTGTCAACTTACAGACCAGTGTCATCATGTATGGTGTCAACCAGCTCAAGTTTGTTTTCCCAGACATATGATATGAACTTGCACTAAAGTGTCAAAAGTGCCGAAGACAAGGTCACCACATAAGACAAGGTTACCACAACACAAGGTCACCACATAAGACAAAGCCACCACAACACAAGGTCACCACACAACATAGGTCATTACACAAGTTCACCACAACACAAGGTCACCACACAACACAAGGTCACATAACATAAGATCACATAAAGCGAGGTCACGTAATAAGAGGGTGAGCCTCACCCTGTGACACTTGAAAGACACACTGACACCGTACACCCACCCTAGGTGGGCCTCACCCTGTGACATTGACAGACACACTGACACCGTACACCCACCCTAGGTGGCCTCACCTGACATGAGACCTGACACTACACCCACTAGTGGGCCTACCTGTGACACTTGACAGACACACTGACACCGTACACCCACCCTAGGTGGGCCTCACCCTGTGACACTTGACAGACACACTGACACCGTACACCCACCCTAGGTGGGCCTCACCCTGTGACACTTGACAGACACACTGACACCGTACACCCACCCTAGGTGGGCCTCACCCTGTGACACTTGACAGACACACTGACACCGTACACCCACCCTAGGTGGGCCTCACCTTGTGACACTTGACAGACACACTGACGCCACGGGGCTCACAGTTCAATACTAATTTATCTACACACTTTCTCAGCCTGCCCCTGGTCAGTCACGCCATCACCTGAGGGAGGGAGGGAGGTGGGAAGAGAGAGAGAGAGAGAGAGAGAGAGAGAGAGAGATAGAGAGAGATAGAGAGAGAGTCAAAGAGAGAGAGAGAGAGAGAGAGAGAGAGAGAGAGAGAGAGAGAGAGTCAAAGAGAGAGAGAGAGAGAGAGTCAAAGAGAGATTGTGACATCACATCCGCTCGTCCATATGTAATTATGTATACATCTTCTGTATGTATGCATAAGTATGTATATAGGTACGTACGTATATATGCAACGGCAGGATAATATTAGCAGACTACGTCAGACTGTCAAATCTAGTTATCTACAGTAGTAACCTAAAAGAGGGAATCACTAAAACATTATACCACAGCTACGTTAGTAGATCAAGCCTCGAGTATGTAACACCAGCGTCGAGCCCACTCCTAAGACAAGAACATGAAGATCCATGTAACTTCTATATAATTTGCTACCCAGCTAGCGCCAGACCTAAGGCGCATGAACTACAGGGAAGGGTAGACATGGTCAGGACGTAAAAGATACCCATCGGGAAGGAGGAGGTTATTACAGCGCCTGGGAAATGGGATAATCCGGTTCGATCCAAGGAATAGGAAGGTAACTCCAGTTTCTTGGATCAAGAGCCCTTCACTGGCATCAAGACACCAACAGCTGAAGGTCTTAAGCACTTATTTACATCTAATCTGACAGAGATAAAACATAAACAAAAAATACAACAACAAAATAAAACATTAAGCACAATAAAACTAAACCAAAACAATAAATCACATTACTCATTAAAAGAAAAATACAATACACAATATATAAAAAAATGCAACAGACAATAAAACCAAATAAAAAAAACACAGCACATATTAAAACAAAAATACAACACAAAAATACAACACAGCACACACAAAAACAGTAACACAGCACACACAAAAACAGTAACACAGCACACACAAAAACAGTAACACAGCACGCACAAAAACAGTAACACAGCACGCACAAAAACAGTAACACAGCACACACAAAAACAGTAACACAGCACACACAAAAACAGTAACACAGCACACACAAAAACAGTAACACAGCAACACAAAAACAGTAACACAGCACCACAAAACAGTAACACAGCACCACAAAAACAGTAACACAGCACACAAAAACAGTAACACAGCACACACAAAACAGTAACACAGCACACACAAAACAGTAACACAGCACACACAAAACAGTAACACAGCACACAAAAACAGTAACACAGCACACACAAAAACAGTAACACAGCACACACAAAAACAGTAACACAGCACACACAAAAACAGTAACACAGCACACACAAAAACAGTAACACAGCACACACAAAAACAGTAATACAGCACACACAAAAACAGTAACACAGCACACACAAAAACAGTAACACAGCACACACAAAAACAGTAACACAGCACACACAAAAACAGTAACACAGCACCACAAAAACAGTAACACAGCACACACAAAACAGTAATACAGCACACACAAAAACAGTAATACAGCACACACAAAAACAGTAACACAGCACACACAAAACAGTAACACAGCACACACAAAACAGTAACACAGCACACACAAAAACAGTAACACAGCACACACAAAAACAGTAACACAGCACGCACAAAAACAGTAACACAGCACCACAAAAACAGTAACACAGCACGCACAAAAATAAAAATACACACTAAAAAAACTATGCAATACGAAAGCTGCGTCAAGGTTATATATATTTACAGCCACTTGACAGATAATGGTAGGGACGACAGCTGTCGTTGTTGTTGTTGTTGTTGTTGTTTTAAAGAATAATCAAAGGTCATTTAGAAGAGTCGGTCAGTTTTTTCACAGCAGCCAGCGGAAGGCCTCGTTCATATGACCAAAAGCTCCAGTGACGGGTCATCATATGATTAAGACCCGCGTCAGGAAACACTCGTTCTGTTTCCTAACAAACCTGACCTAACAGCAGTATTATAGTGTAGTTCTAACTGTTGTCATACACACACTGTGTCCACCTCCGACCTCCTCATTCCTCACTGTTTCAGATTCCCAAAGTGCCTTACATGCTATCCTCAAAGTTGACTCCCTCATCCCATCATCCTTCGTGTACAGCTCGGGTTATGTCGCAGTTTCTATCAAGCATTACCGCTGATATTCAGGGCAGATACCAAAAGTCGGTGTCGGATCAGCCGGGCTGTGGTTCGTACGTTGGACTGCGTGCGGCCAGCAGTAACAGCCTCGTTGATCAGGCCCTGATCCACCGGGAGGCCTGGTCGTGGACCGGGCCGCGGGGGCGTTGATCCCCGGAATACCCTCCAGGTAGACTCCAGGTAATGCAGACTCTGCCGCTCGGTCAGCTATTCACGATCTCCCGATTTCCCACCACCACCGTGGTGGTCCTTCCTCAGGCTATATTTCAGTGATCCTTCAGTAACTTCAGCAACCGCTGGCAACAACGATGTTCCGAGCTGGACCCCAACAAATTGCTTTCTATCAATACACGATAAGGGTTCTGGTCATCTTTCACGAGGATGCCATATAGAGAACCACCCAGCACCGTTCTGCGAGGACTGTCAGGTCGCACTGTCAGTCCATTATATCTTGATAGACTGTCCTGTCTATCAGCGGGCACATTGAGTTCGCTTCAGACGTCTCCACAGTGGTAGTGGTAATGCTGATAGTGGTAGTAGTTGTAGTAGAAATAGTAGTGGTAGCAGAAAGTAGGAGTAGTCATAAGATTCTGTCTATGTGCGGGTTATTTGTATATTGCAGTCACGGTATTGTGAGTGTTGTTCCTCGCTGAAGTCTCACCAGTGACGCAGATTCTCTCTCTCTAACAAAAACTAACCTTGTACACCCACTTCGGTTTAAATTTCGCTCTTGCACTCTTTCTTCCCCTCCCCCTACCTCCACTAACCCCTACCCTCACACACACCCCGCCCCTCAGTTCGCCCTTACCCTTCGCACATTTCTGCTTTCGCACAGCCCTCCCCTGCAGCACTATATAATCTTTTGGAATTTAGCGTTTAAACTGATTGTAATAATAATGTCAACGCGGGGGGCGTTGACCCCCGGAACTGTCTCCAAGTATACTCCAGGTATACTCCATGTATACTCCAGGTATACCACTCTAAAACCATTGTGTTATAAACAAATGCACAAATTTAAATTAAATAAACATTAAAACAAGAACACGACACACAAAACGAAAACACAACACGAAATAAAAACAAAACACAAAAAAAAGATATATCCCAATATAAGGCAAAATACCTCACCAGACGAACAACAAAAACAATACCAGAATCATATTCCTGCATTTCGACTTTTACAGTGAAAAAAAAGAAAAACGGCTCCAGTTTCACCTTTACGGAGTGATAACATATGGGTTAAAGTCGCGCTTCACCCACCTCAGCGTTCCCGGTTACTGGCTGTAAATAAAGCGGAACGAGAGGAACGTGGAAAGAGAGGAACGTGGAACGAACTGCTAAATTGCTGCAGATACTCCCTTCAAAACACGCTCCCCTCTCTCCTTCCCTCTCCTCTCTCTCTCTCTCTCTCTCTCTCTCTCTCTCTCCCTCTCTCTCTCTCTCTCTCCCAGCGCGGGGAAAAAAAATCTCTATTGGGGAATTTTAGTTTTGTGATTTTATATGCATAAAAAAAAGTTTTATCAGGGCGTCCAGAGTTGACTGTTGTTACCGTAGAAGAAATATAAACAAAAGACGATGATGATGATAATAATGTACAGTAAGTGTGTTTTCTTGACAGTTGTGAGAGATGTATCCCTCAGTGTACAAACACCCAGAGATGTATATCTCCCAGTGTACATACAATGAGGTATCCCTCAGTATACATACACTGAGAGGTGTGTATCCCTCAGTGTATATACACTGAGAGGCGTGTATCCCTCAGTGTACATACACTGAGAGGTGAGTATCCCTCAGTGTACATACACTGAGGTGTGTATCCCTCAGTGTACATACAATGAAAGGTGTATATTCAGTGTACATACACCGAGAGATGCATATCTCTCAGTATACAAACACCCATAGATGTATATTTCTCAGTATACATACACAGAGAGGTTTGGAAGAATAGAATCAAAATAACGAAACTAAAACAATACACAAATAACCCGAGTAACTAGTTAATACTGAGAGTCTGACCACTACGTTGCTGTAAGTTCCAGTATCCTAGGTGTGGGTTGTGTACTGTACCCAGAGGTACGTACCTGTACTCTAAGGTGTACCTCAGTGTATGTACACTAAGAGGTGTGTACTTCAGTGTACATACACTAAGAGGTGTGTACCTCAGTGTACATACAGAGGTGTGTACCTGTGTACATACATTGAGGTGTGTACCTGTGTACATACATTGAGATGTGTACCTGTGTACATACACAGAGGTGTGTACCTCAGTGTACATACACTGAGAGGTATGTACCTCAGTGTACATACACTGAGAGGTATATACCTCAGTGTACATACACTGAGAGGTGTGTACCTCTGTGTACATACACTGAGAGGTATACAATATATCTTTTTCTTAAATCATCCTATTATGAACTTCATATCTGGTGATGTAGAGACAAGTACAATCTTAATGACTCTCGTGCAGTCGATAGGCTTTAAACCTAACAAACCTTCGTTTTATAAATGGGGTGGAAGACCAGTCATCCCATCACATGATGTAAATGGTTTTTTTTCTTCTTTACGGGAGAGACCGGCAAGCAAGCGGAAGACATCAGTCAAGTGTCCAAGAAAATAAATCCCCATTAACCCGCAACAGGAGAATTTATTCTATTTCGTTTAATTAAAAAAAATATATACCAAAGATACACAAAGAAATACGCATATATAACTCATTGTAATTACTGCAAAAGTTTATTTTAATATCTGTTTGGAACTAAGGTATCCCTCGAATTATGATTGGGATACTGGGATACTGGGATACTGGGATATTGGGATACTGGGATACTGGGATATTGGGATACTGGGATACTGGGATATTGGGATACTTATAACCTGTACGACCCAAGTGCCGGCGATGCGTTTTTTTAAGCATCTACAACAAATAAATATTTACCTTTGGTGGGTTTTGAGAGCTTTGCTGCACCCGCAGCCCGGCCCTAGGCCAGGCTCGTCTGGTGCTTGCCTGGTCAACCAGACTGCTACTGCTGGCAGCCCGCTGGCCCACAGATCCATCACAGCCTGGTTGATCCGGAAGTTTATATTGATCTAGTTCGTAGTGTGTTAGGTTGAGGTCAGAACCCAGTGTTATCCGGTACAGTGTGTTATTTTAAGCTAAGAGCACAGTACTAATCTGCACAGTGCTCAAAATCTTAGTACTGTGCCGTGGATACCAGGAGGGTATTCCGGGGATCAACGCCCCCGCGGACCGGCCCATGACCAGGCCTGATCAACGAGCCTGTTACTGCTGGCCGCAAGTAGTCCAACGTGCGAACCACAGCCTGGTTGATCCGGCACCGACTTTAGGTATCTATCCAGTTCTACACGACAAGTGAAGTACACGTGCTGAACTAACAACGTAATGGAAAGATAAAAGTGTCACTATAACCATCAATCACTCCTACAAAATACTACACGCAATTTCATATTTGTATACAAACATAAATATTCTCCACAGCTGCTTCACACAAACAATTGTTGGCTGGAAAAATAATTCAGAGGCGACTGTCATTAAAGTTGTTACCTACGACTAGTTATTTGTTTTTGGTTTTTGTGTGTGTTCTTGTTTTGAGTGATTAATTTACTTGTTTCTTGATTTGAGTGTTTACATGTCTTTGTAGGTAATTGTCTGAGCGATTCACTATATGGTTGCGTGTTTGTGCTTGTTTTGAGTGCTTGCTTGTTTGTGATTGTTTTGACTACTTGCTGGTTGTTTGTGATTGTTTTGAGTGCTTGCTTGTTTTTTATTTTTTTGACTACTTACTGGTTGTTTGTGATTGTTTTGAGTGCTTGTTTACCTGAATGTTTGCTGGTTGTTTGTGCTTGTTATGAGTGCGTGTTTACTTGAATGTTTGCTGGTTGTTTGTGCTTGTTTTGAGTGCTTACCTGATCGTTTGCTGGTTGTGTGTGCTTGTTTTGAGTGCTTGCTGGTTGTTTGTGATTGTTTCCGTGACTGCATGATGGTTGTGCAACGGTTACGTGTGTGTGTGTGTGTGTGTGACTTTGTCTTTGTGTACCTACCTCCCTCCCTCTCTCCCTCACACACAGCCCAAGATTCCCTATACACCGCACCTCTCCCCTCCCTTCTCTTCCCTTTCCTCGGTAGAATAACACTCCCTCCTTACCTTTATACCTTCTCTTCCTTCCTTCGCCTTCTCCTCCTCATTCATACCTCTAAGGGCAACCTGTTCTTTTGTTGTGTTCACGTGCCCACCACATATTGTTAGCCTGTGTTATTGTTCCACCCACGGCCCTGCCCTTACCCTCATACGCACGCACACACGCACACACACACACACACACACACACACACACACACACACACTCCTGATGTGGCCTTCGTCTTAGCTTTTTTCTTTCTTCTATCTCTCTCTCCTCTCCTCCCTTATTCCCCTCTCTCGTGCTCTCCCTCTCCTCGCCTCTTTCCCCTTCCTCCCTTTTTACATGCCCTCTCAGACGTGCTAACAAGCGTGTCTGATGACCTCTGATGCCCCCCTAACAACCTCCCTTAACCACCTCCCTTTCTCTAATTCCCCTTGGTGTGACCTCATTACAGCACCTCCCTCACACACTCCCCTCTCTCACTTGTATCACTCCCTCTCTCTCTCACTTTTCCTTATCTTACTAGACTCAGTTCTATCTCTCTCTAACTCTTTGTCCCCTCTCTTTCCCTCCCTCACTCCCAATTATATTCCCTCAAAACACACTTCTCCCCTCCCCTCAATCCACTAACCTTGGCTTTCCCCTCTTTGTATTTTGCAGCATTCCTCGCCTGCTCACTTACCCCTCGCATCTTTCCCTTAATTTTCCCCTCTACCTTCCCTACCTTCTACCAAGACTGCTTACTCAAGAGACAGATTTTATTCAAGATCTTTACATGTATGAGTCTCGCCAGGCTGTGCAATTCCCCCCCCCCTCTCTTCCCCACGAAAAGAAGGGGTGCCATTATCACACCGAGCAACAACACAATAAATGCATGGGGCCCAAGACTATTCAACAGCCTCCCGTCATAAGGAAGAGCACCAACAGACCCCTTGCTGTCTTCGAGAGAAAACTGGACAAGTTCTACATGTCACTTCCTAACCCGCCGGGCTATGGCTCGTAAGTTGGAATGAGTGCGGCCAGCAGCAGTAACAGCCTGGTTGATCAGGTCTTGATCCACCAGGACGCTTGGTCTGGGACAGGGCCGCGGGGGCGTTGACCCCCTGAAACACCCTCCAGGTGGGCTTTCAGAATATACATTTACGCAATGGCTTCAGTAAACAAAAATATTATAGGCCTCCATACGATTATTCAAAAACACAGAATTATTATAGGCCTACACTAGTGGTGATTATACACATATAACACCAAAAATAGTTAATTATTCTCACTGAGGGTCCTAATTACTCTTCTAATTAGTTTCTTAATTAGTTACTTGCATATGTGTCCTTTTTGTACTCAAGATGATAATACAGACACAATGCAAATAAATTCAACTTAAAATATCAAAGTGACTTTACGTCAGTGTTACGGTGCAACGTTTCGAACATGCGCTTGAGGTTTCACCAGTTATGAACTTGCAACCTCACCTTGTGAGCGAAACATTGCGATAAAGCGTGATGGAACATGCCAGGGAAACCTAACTAGCTCTTGTTACCACTATGTAACTAGCACGTAGAATATTGTAGCAGCACACTGAAGATGTGTACAATTTTGTTATATATAAAAAAATACCCTCACTCTAGTGACTTTTCTTCCTTTCCCCTCACCTCCCCTCCCCTCCCCTCTTACCTACACTCCTTTTTCACCTTACGCGTACGACCTAACCCTTACCTCTCCCCTCATTTCTTACCTCTTCCCTCACCCCCTACCTCTCCCCTCACCCCTACCACTCCACAGCTCAAAGCATCTCCCCCCTCCCCACACACACTCCCTACCCCACTCCCCTCCCCGGCACTCCTTCCCCTCGTCACAGCTGCTCCCCACGTCTCATTCCCCTCACAAGGGTCCAGGAGAGGGGATTATAGCAGTCTGAATAGTAATTAATTTTTGCCTGAGGAGAGCAGACTGGGCGGGCGAGTGTTGATTGTTGTGTGTGTGTGTGTGTGTGTGTGTGTGTGTGTGTGTGTGTGTGTGTGTGTGTGTGTGTGTGTGTGTGTGTGTGTGTGTGTGTGTGTGTGTGTGTGTGTGTGTGTGTGTGTGTGTGTGTGTGTGTGTGTGTGTGTGATGTGTGTGTGATGTGTGTGTGTGTGTGTGTGTGTGTGTGTGTGTGATGTGTGTGTGTGTGTGTGTGTGTGTGTGTGTGTGTGTGTGTGTGTGTGTGTGTGTGTGTGTGTGTGTGTGTGTGTGTGATGTGTGTGTGTGTGTGTGTGTGTGTGTGTGTGTGTGTGTGTGTGTGTGTGTGTGTGTGTGTGTGTGTGTGTGTGATGTGTGTGTGATGTGTGTGTGTGTGTGTGTGTGTGTGTGTGTGTGTGTGTGTGTGTGTGTGTGTGTGTGTGTGATGTGTGTGTGTGTGTGATGTGTGTGTGTGTGTGTGTGTGTGTGTGTGTGTGTGTGTGTGTGTGTGTGTGTGTGTGTGTGTGTGTGTGTGTGTGTGTGTGTGTGTGATGTGTGTGTGTGTGTGTGTGTGTGTGTGTGTGTGTGTGTGTGTGTGTGTGTGTGTGTGTGTGTGATGTGTGTGTGTGTGTGTGTGTGTGTGTGTGTGTGTGATGTGTGTGTGTGTGTGTGATGTGTGTGTGTGTGATGTGTGTGTGTGTGTGATGTGTGTGTGTGATGTGTGTGTGTGTGTGTGTGTGATGTGTGTGGTGTGTGTGTGTGTGTTTTTTTCTCACCTAGTTGTACTCACCTAGTTGTGGTTGCAGGGGTCGAGTCATAGCTCCTGGCCCCGCCTCTTCACTGGCCGCTACTGGGTCACTCTCCCTGCGCCATGAGCTTTATCATACCTCTTCTTAAAGCTATGTATGGAGCCTGCCTCCACTACATCACTTCCTAAACTATTCCACTTCCTGACCACTCTGTGACTGAAGAAATACTTCCTAACATCTCTGTGATTCATCTGAGTCTTCAACTTCCAACTGTGTCCCCTTGTTGCTGTGTCCCATCTCTGGAACATTCTGTCTCTGTCCACCTTGTCAATTCCTCTCAGTATTTTATATGTCGTTATCATGTCCCCCTTATCTCTCCTGTCCTCCAATGTCGTCAGGTCGATTTCCCTTAACCTCTCCTCGTAGGACATACCCCTTAGCTCCGGGACTAGTCGTGTTGCAAACCTTTGCACTTTCTCTAGTTTCTTTATGTGCTTGGCTAGGTGTGGGTTCCAAACTGGTGCTGCATACTCCAGTATGGGCCTAACGTACACAGTGTACAGGGTTCTGAACGATTCCTTATTAAGATGTCGAAATGCTGTTCTTAGGTTTGCTAGGCGCCCGTATGCTGCAGCAGTTATTTGGTTGATGTGCGCCTCAGGAGACGTGCCTGGTGTTATACTCACCCCAAGATCTTTTTCCTTGGGTGAGGTTTGTAGTCTCTGGCCCCCTAGACTGTACTCCGTATGCGGTCTTCTTTGCCCTTCCCAATCTTCAGGACTTTGCACTTGGTGGGGTTGAACTCCAGGAGCCAATTCCTTTACCTCTGTGTGTGTGTGTGTGTGTGTGTGTGTGTGTGTGTGTGTGTGTGTGTGTGTGTGTGTCGCGCGCTCACATATTTGTACTCACCTATTTGTGGTTGCAGGGGTCGATTCACAGCTACTGGCTCCGCCTCTTCGCCGGTCTCTACGTCCACTCTCTCTCCCTGCTCCATAAGCTTTATCCTATCTCTTCTTAAAGCTACGTATGGATCCTGCTTCCACTACATCACTCTCCAGATTGTTCTACTTCCTGACAACTCTATGACTAAAGAAATACTTCCTAACATCCCTATGATTCATCTGAGCTTTCAACTTCCAGCTATGACCCCTTGTGTGTGCGTGTGTACACTTATAATACTGAAGGTGTTGGAGGAGAGAGAGAGAGAGAGAGAGAGAGAGAGAGAGAGAGAGAGAGAGAGAGAGAGAGAGAGAGCACAGTAATATCAGCTGGTGGTGAGAACATGTCCCCTGTAGGAGCAGCTGGAGGCAGGGTTGTTGATCACTCCATCAGTGTCCGGTCAGTGTTCGCCTCGCTCCAACCCTCAACACTTACTCCTGCAAATACCTCATCTACTAAATTAAAACTCCTCACTTCCATCTTTGTAGGAGCTCTGGGTTCCTATCTCATCTATATGTGAGCTCTGGGTTCCTATCTCATCTATATGTGAGCTCTGGGTTCCTATCTCATCTATATGTGAGCTCTGGGTTCCTATCTCATCTATATGTGAGCTCTGGGTTTCTCTCCCATCTATATGTGAGCTCTGGGTTTCTCTCCCATCTATAAGTGAGCTCTGGGTTTCTCTTCCATCTATATGTGAGCTCTGGGTTTCTCTCCCATCTATATGTGAGCTCTAGGTCTCTCGTTCATCTATAAGTGAGCTCTAGGTTTCTCGTTCATCTATAAGTGAGCTCTAGGTCTCCCGTTCATCTATAAGTGAGCTCTAGGTCTCTTGTCCATCTATAAGTGAGCTCTAGGTCTCTCGTCTATGTGAGCTCTAGGTTTCTCTTTCATCTATAAGTGAGTCTAGGTCTCTTTCATCTATAAGTGAGCTCTAGGTCTCTCGTTCATCTATAAGTGAGCTCTAGGTCTCTCGTTCATCTATAAGTGAGCTCTAGGTCTCTCATCTATATATGAGTTCTAGGTTTCTCTTTCATTTGTGTGTGTGTGTGTGTGTGTGTGTGTGTGTGTGTGTGTGTGTGTGTGTGTGTGTGTGTATGTGTGTGTGTGTAAAAGGGTAATATTGCATTAAGAATACATTGAATGAGGTTCAGAGTGACAACCTTTTCTTTCAGAGATTATGTTCAACAATGTATTTAAAACGATGGAATCCACACAACAGACACATGCTGTAGACACAAGGCAATGGTTGGCAAACCTAAGTACCCCAAAAATAGAATTGCATGCGAGAGAATATGTGTATGAGGTTATGTTAATGGAGACAGAGCAACCACCTACATCCTCCCTGGTCGGCTGCAAATTATCAACAAAAATTTCTGAAGGCAGGGGTGAGAGGCTGCATGTGACAGTTTGTCACAATACAACCATGCCCACTGTTCATTTTGCTGTAGTTAGTTCAAGCCAGTGCCGAACACCTTCAGCAGATCACCCAGCATGAAAGCTAACATACAGTATTATAAACATGGTAAAGATTAGACGATACAATGTATTCATTGTTATAATAATAATACTAACAGTAAACATTAATACGTACTTAAAACTAAACATACACCAATTAATACACAGATGTGGTGTGGGCAAGCAGACAGAAGGTCTGAAGTGAGGTTGGAGAGAGAGAGAGAGAGAGAGAGAGAGAGAGAGAGAGAGAGAGAGAGAGAGAGAGAGAGAGAGAGAGAGAGAGAGGGGTCTAGGAAAGGACTAGGAGGGAGACAAAAGAAAATAAAGAAAAGCCTAGGGAAGGGCTGAAAGCAGGACTAAGACAAGAGAGAAAATTCAGGAGAGAGAGAATTAAACAGAAGCCATTAGACAGAGAGGTAAAGTAAGAGAAGCATAAAGATGAATGTAAAGGGAAATGCAGAGAGACAAGCGTAATGCATAAACCGGAATGGGTGGAGGAGAATAGAGACAAATGGCATGAGGGAGAGTAATGAGATGGACCCGAGCAGTGATGGAGAGTGTGTCCTGGGGAGAAAGATGGAAGTGCAACATAAGAAGGAAGTAATGAGCTGAGGGAATAACTGCAGAATGATGAGAGAGAGAGAGAGAGAGAGAGAGAGAGAGAGAGAGAGAGAGAAAGCTCACGTAAAACTGGCTAGCTAACAAGTACATACTTATCACCTCTCTATTCCCACCACTTACACACACTCATTTTTTTCTCTCTTCTTTTCCCTCTTCACCCCACCCCTCCCTGCCACACCCCACCCCTCCCTGCCACACCCCACCCCTCCCTGCCACACCCCACCCCTCCCTGCCACACCCCACCCCTCCCTGCCACACCCTTCTCTCTTCCCTCCTCCAGCTTACCACTTTTCCTCTTCCTCTTTTTCTTCCTACCACTTAAGGGCTCTACAAGATTAAGGATGAGCGTCCTAGCACGTATGTTTTACAAGCCAAGAGCTGTTATCCAACCTCAGCTCATTTCAAAGTCTGCTACTAGCAATGCCTTCATTAAATTCTGAACTTAGCAATATATTAAAGGCTAATCCTATCAATATATTGAAGTCTGATCCTAGCAATACATTAGTCTGATCCTAGCAATATATTAAAGTCTGATCCTAGCAATATATTAAAGTCTGATCCTAGCAATACATTAGTCTAATCCTAGCAATATATTAAAGTCTGATCCTAGCAATACATTAGTCTAATCCTAGCAATATATTAAAGTCTGATCCTAGCAATACATTGGTCTAATCCTAGCAATATATTAAAGTCTGATCCTAGTAATAGCTTTATTAAGTTTGCTTCTAGAAATATCTTTATTATAAAGCTATTGTATAGTTTTATACTTTATTCAGCAGTAATGCACAAATGTGTTGTAAGGAAAGCTCTAAATCCGTAACGGCCATACAATGCGTGGGAGCCATCAAGTTTGATTAGAAGAGACTTTACATGAAGGTTACTCGAGAGTCGAATCCGGGGGTCACCGCCCCCGTGGCCCGGTCCTAGAATAGGTCTCCTGGTTGATGGCCTGATCAATCAGGTTGCTAGCGGTAGTAGCACGCAGATCAACGTGTGCACCACAGCCCGGCTGATCAGGATCAGGGTATCTCTTGAAGACAGTCATGGTTGATAATTCCTCTTGTGTATGAAAGGAGTGTGCTGAAGAGTCTTGGTCCTTTTACACTTAACGAGTTGTTTCTTAGTGTGCTCATGACAGTCCTGCTTTTCATTGGGGTTCCTTTGCACGGTCTGCCAAACATCTTGGTCTCTTAGGAAGTGATTCTTCGGTCTGCAGATTTGGGACCATTTATTATAATCAAAGAGAAGCGCTAAACCACAAGGGTCATACAGCAAGATTTGGGACCAATCCCCCAGAATTTTCTGTGCAAATTATGATGTTTCTTTCTCGCCTATATTCCAAGGAATGCATTTCAAGGGACTTCAGACATTCCCAATAATTTAGCAATAATTCCTTGTATCAAGAGCCCTTCACCAGCATCAAGGCACCTCCTTGAAGGAAGGATGGAGGTGAAAATATCTGTATTCCAGAACTTAAAATTGTTCACCTGGCTGAATTTATTTATTTGGTGTGAGAACGTGTTTCATGTACAGGCCAGGCGAGGCATGAACGATCGCCCATCGAGTAATATTCCTGAGAAGAGCACAGCTAGAGGAACACTGCCGATGCTGCCCGTCTTACGGGCAGCCGTCTTTAGGCCAGGTATGGGACCTGAAAAATATTGGCCTTGTACATGTAGATGAATGGTTCAGAGAACCGACAAGTTGATAAATTAGACACACATGCAACACTTGGGTATCTTTATTGTGGAAACGTTTCGCCCCACAGTGGCTTCATCAGTCCATACAAAGGAGAAAGGTGAAGAACAGGAGGAGTAAAAACCCGTCATCTCTGCTGAAACGGCTTGATGAATCGAGGCTTTAGAGAAGTTACTTTGCATAGTCGTCTAGCTTGTTCATGTCAAAGATACATGGGGCAGGTCATGCTAGAATGCGCATACTCAAGATGTCAGTGAACCTCTCAAACAACTACAGGATGATCCTTAATGCTGCAAATTTCTTGGCTGCCATGCTTGACAGGCTAAGCGCATGATTGTCTATCGTCATTACAAAGTTAAATTTTACCTCTAGCATCTATCATCTTAGAATGCTAAAACTCTCTCTATTCACCCTCACATTAGTCGCAGTACTTACGGTGTGCTCTCCTGAGTTCGTTACCTGTGTCTTCTCAGCAGATAATGTAACCAGTCGTCCACTCCAAGTTTGTGATTGGTGAACTTCAGGAACAATGTGTGTCGCCTCTTTTGTATATGTAGAAATTTGAGTTGAGCCATGTTGTGTAGGCATGAGTTACAGGGATGAGATTTAGTACCAGAAGGTCTCTGAAACAAACATTCCATAACAAGGTGCCAATCACACTTCTATCCTATATATAGTACACCTGGTACCCACTGAGTCTTGCAAACGGTAAACCACTAAGAATTACTCCAAGAGTCCATGTATGAAGAAAACCAATATGGTGTATAATGGCCCCAGAGATTCATGGCGAGTGTAACTTTGTCAGGAGGCCTTGACGGAATGCGCCAGCAACGTCCACTGTAACAACACAACTGATCATGGATGCAGACAGTGATTCAATAAGAGGTCACCTGCAGAGCGACTTATCATTTGTTGTGATATATAGATCTCTAAAGTTTTACCAGTGATTAACAGCGTGTGGTTTATCAACTCTTCCACCACCCAGCTCTTCCTTCAGCCGAATTTAAACTACTTTTTTTTCACAAGGAGGTGAATTTTCCCTGTGCTTGGCAGTATTGGCAGAAGTAAGAGGTGCTGCCATCTGGTCCACACCTGTGACATCTATAACATTGTCCTTATAGCAACCCGTGAAATATGCCTTTCTAGATCTGGAACCTTTCCTGGCGCCATTTATATTTTACTGTTCGGTTTTTATTCAGAGATGGATCAAGAACATACTTCCTCCGTTTACTAGAAGTTTTTCTCAGAATATTCTTACTGTGGATAGAAGGATGGAGCTAATACCTCCTCCAGTGACATTACCATCCTCCCAGCAGGCAGCAGTGACGTGAAGGATTGGTTACCCTCCCGATGACGAGTGTAGTTGTGTTGAAGATCCTGCACGTGGATGATGGTCTCTGATGGGTTGTTGGCCCAGGAGCAAGACGCTGTATTCAGTGGGGGTAAACACTGACTCAAAGGCTGGTCAGTCTTCTCCCACAAGCAGTCTATGCGCGTTCCTTCTTTTTCCTCAACATGTTAGTATGTCCACTGTAGTGCGATTATCCTTGGGGAATGATGAGCCGATGTATCCATGCAGTCTGTAACACTCACTCACTCACTCACACACACACACACACACACACACACACACACACACAACACACACACACACACACACACAGAGTGGTCAGGAAGTGGAATAGTTTGGGAAGTGATGTAGTGGAGGCAGGATCCATTCATAGCTTTAAGAAGAAGATCATCAGGAGGAGAGTGGTGGAACACCTAGAAGGACACAAGCTTATAAACGACAACCAGCACGGTTTCAGGGAAGGAAAATCCTGTGTCACAAACCTACTGGAGTTTTATGACAAGGTAACAGAAGTAAGACACGAGAGAGAGAGGTGGATAGACTGCATTTTCTTGGACTGCAAGAAGGCGTTCGACACAGATCCTCACAAGAGGTTAATGCAAAAGCTAGAGGATCAGACACACGTAACAGGAAAGGCACTGCAATGGATCAGAGAATATCTGACAGGGAGGCAACAACGAGTCATGGTACGTGACGAGGTGTCAGGGTGGGCACCTGTGACGAGTGGGGTTCCACAGGGGTCAGTCCTAGGACCTGTACTGTTTTTGGTATATGTGAATGACATAACGGAAGGGATAGACTCAGAAGTGTCCCTGTTTGCAGATGATGTGAAGTTAATGAGAAGAATTAAATCAGTCGAGGATCGGGCAGGACTACAAAGAGACCTGGACAGGCTACAAGCCTGGTCCAGTAACTGGCTCCTTGAATTTAACCCTGCCAAATGTAAAGTCATGAAGATCGGGGAAGGGCAAAGAAGACCGCAGACAGAGTATAGTCTAGGCGACCAAAGACTGCAAACCTCACTCAAGGAAAAAGATCTTGGGGTGAGTTTAATACCGAGCACATCTCCTGAGGCACACATCAATCAGATAACTGCTGCAGCATACGGGCGGCTGGCAAACCTAAGAATAGCGTTCCAATACCTCACTAAGGAATCGTTCAAGACTCTGTACACCATATACGTCAGGCCCATACTGGAGTATGCAGCACCAGTTTGCAACCCACACCTGGTCAACACGTCAAGAAATTAGAGAAAGTGCAAAGGTTTGCAACAAAACTAGTCCCAGAGCTAAGGGGATCGTCCTACGAAGAAAGGTTAAGGGAAATCGGCCTGACGACACTAGAGGACAGGAGGGCTAGGGGAGACATGATAACGACATATAAAATACTGCGAGGAATAGATAAGGTGGACAGAGACAAGATGTTCCAGAGAGGGGACACAGAAACAAGGGGTCACAATTGGAAGTTGAAGACTTCTATGAGTCAAAGGGATGTTAGGAAGTATTTCTTCAGTCACAGAGTTGTTAGGAAGTGGAATAGCCTAGAAAGTGACGTAGTGGAGGCAGGAACCATACATAGTTTTAAGACGAGGTTTGATAAAGCTCATGGAGCAGGGAGAGAGAGGACTTAGTAGCAATCAGTGAAGAGGCGGGGCCAGGAGCTATGAATCGACCCCTGCAACCACAACTAGGTGAGCACACACACACACACACACATACACACACACACACACATTCTGGTAACTTCCCCCCCCTAGTCCCTCACCCCTCACACACCTACCACCTGTTCTGACTCCAAAGACCATTTCGTGGTGTCTCCCTCTGCCCCGCACATTACTTTCCTTGCTCTCCCCTTCACCATAAAACAAGCTTTTAGAGCATCTTTCCCCTCACCAAGGATACAAGGGGAAGAGAAGGGCAGTATCAAATATAAGAGCTGCCTCTATATTCCACTTATGAGTCTCCTTTGTTAGTCTTGGCTCTAACAAAGTCATCTGATAAAACTCACACTCAACCGAAGTGCCATGTCTGTTTAACACATTTTTGGCGATATATTTGTCTTTAACTTTACTCATTTTTTTTTTTGCTATAACTACTCCGTTTCACTCTCTGTCTCTCCGTCTGTCTCTCACCTGAAAATATATGGCTATGGAAATAATCGTGTTTTGCCGAGAGCAGTGAAATATTTTGGAGAGATCAATAAGCGATAAAACCTTGGGAGCCAATGAACCTGTCAGTTAAGAGTGAAAATGGTGATGTGCTGGATCAGGATGCAGAGGTATCTGAGAGAAGTTGAATGTGGATGATGTAGTGGAGGTAGAAATTCCATTCGCGGAGAAGGAAGGAACGGGATGCGTTGGAAAGCATAAGTTGAAAATGGGGAGGAAAAAAAACTGAGGATGAGTGAAAACAGTAAACATCAATGAAATAAAGATTGAAAGAAGGTGGGAATAACATTTTCAAATGTTTGGTACATTGGTTTTGTGTATGAAGGAAGGGTAACTAAGACTGACAGCCGGCATCCACACTTATTATGCGTTGGGGGGAAACTGGACAGTGAATGTGTAAGAATTAGAGGCAAATAAAAGTGTATTAATATTAATGAGCACTCAAGGTAAGGAGTGTTGCAGAAGTGTTATCTAAAGAGTAATGGAAAAGACAGAAAGTACACTTGACGAGGAACAAGGTGGATTTAGGGAGAGACCCAAGTGTTTACGGTAAAGTAACTGAGACATTATTAAAGGAAAGATGTTGTATTACCTTTAACCATGCAAGAACCATACAACAGTATGTTGTAGATGAGTTAAGTTATTTTCTTTAGATCGATGGGGATGGAAACACTTTCTAACATATGTTAGAAAACACATGTTATTGAATATAGTGTTTGGTGTCTTGTCTAACAGCTGATGTCATGGCGATTGTGGGTAACAAGACAAGAGAGTCTAAAGTAATATGTAATACAGAACTAGTCTATTTTCGACTACGCCTCACCCTGGAATGAGCTTTATCATGTCTCACTCTGGGAATTAATACAACTGCCGACCTGCTCTCCCATTTTGAATTCAGTCTTGATGAAAATTAGACACATGTGCAACATCTGGGTGTCTTTATTGTAGACGTTTCGCCCTCCAGTGGCTTTATCAATACAAATTCTAGGACAAAACTTGAAGACAGAAGAACTATATACAAAAGATGAGGTTATCAGTCCCCCAGCCTTGGAGTTATTGTGACCAGCACCGTAGGTGTGGTGATTCTTCACAATCACCACACCTACGGTGCTGGTCACACCAATTCCAAATCTCAGACACTGATTACCTCATCTTTTGTATATAGTTCTACTGTCTTCAAGTTTTGTCCTAGAATTTGTATTGATAAAGCCACTGGAGGGCGAAACGTCTACAATAAAGACACCCAGATGTTGCACATGTGTCTTAGCAAATTTATTCAATATATTAATATACATTAGCTTATAACTATACAGCGTAATTATGCTGCTTCACAAGAGGGTGGACAGGGGGAAGCGATGAGGCTCGTGCCACAGTTATAATAAGTAATAAGTTGTTGAAAGCTGTAAAGAGTTTTTATGAGGAGAGTGAAGGGTCAGGTTAGGGTGTGTAGGAGAGAAGGGAAAAAGATAGGGATGTGTGAAATCAGCATAGTTGTTTAATTCCTTAATAAATATGGTTGTAAAATAAGTAAATTCTAAGGTATTAGGGAGAGGTGTTGTCAGAAAGGAAAATTAAACTGACGTGAAGTGGGGGAGGTGTCACAGTTGCTCTTTGCTGATGACACAGAGCTTTTGGGAGCTTCAGAAGAGAAGTTGCAGGATTTGGTGGAGTTTGGAAGTGCATAAAAGAAGGAAGTTTAAAATGAACACATGAAACAGCTAGCAATTCAGGGGTTCCCGCCCAGGGGGTGCGAGATGACATTTCTGGCGGTGCGACAGAGTCTTAATGAAAAGCACAATTCCGTTTATTCTACCAAAAACTTTTCTAATTACTCAATTTATATTTGCATTTTACGCACTGAATTAAAAGCTATTTTTTTTAGTTCAATTTGTTCACCCGCAGTACTATATTTGGTTCAATTTGTGATTCAAAAATTAGAAAATTTACTTCATCTTCAAACGTGATACTACTTTTGCAAGCTGTGTAACATTAATGAAAAAATTCCCAGAGATGCGGGGCACAGAGAAGACCGGGATGAAAGACTGTAGGTCATTCGTAATGAAGAAGAATAAAAATACTGAATGTATTTAGAGTATGTGTGTGTGAATGTGTCACTAAATACATCCCAAAAAATAAAGTGAAGCTCAGAACAGATGGATGTAAAGAAAGTAAGAGAAGTGTTGAGCAACCTGTGGAGACAATGAAGTTTATCAACAGATGCAAAAAAAAGAGGAATGAATGTGGTTATAGTTGTGCATTATTGTAAAGCGTGTTTTATGAATGTTGCAGCGAAGAGTAGACTGGAGGAAGCGAAGATGTCGGACCTGAGATTAATTTTTTTAACACGCCGGCCGTCTCCCACCAAGGCAAGGTGACCAAAAAATAAGGTAACACTATCACTCATTTAATGGCTGTCTTGCCAGAAGTATGACTAGATTACAACATCCTCACCCCACCTCCAGAGTGCAGGCACTGTACTTCCCACCTCCAGAGTGCAGGCACTGTACTTCCCACCTCCAGAGTGCAGGCACTGTACTTCCCACCTCCAGAGTGCAGGCACTGTACTTCCCACCTCCAGAGTGCAGGCACTGTACTTCCCACCTCCAGAGTGCAGGCACTGTACTTCCCACCTCCAGAGTGCAGGCACTGTACTTCCCACCTCCAGCCAAGGATGGCTGAGTAATAGCTGTGAGTGTGGTGACGGTGGTAACCTTACCTGCTACCATCGTACCAGGTGCTCCTTACTCACAAGACGTACCTGTAGAAAGATATTATTAGTTAAATAAGGTGGCCACAACTTGCAATAAAAATTATGACACAGAACAATACGTGAACAGTTTGCATATATTATCATTGTTGTATTTGCTGGGGAGCGTTAAACTCGCAACTCTCACACACTGCCTGGAGAATGAGAAGTAATTAGTTGATAAATTAGACACATGTGCAACACTTTTGTAACTTTATTGAGGAAACTTTTCGCCACTCATTGGCTTCATCAGTCCAATACAAAGAAGAGTGGTGAAGATCAGAAGGAGTTTGAAGTAATCAGTCCCTTGGCCTGGAGTTGATGTAATTAGTCCATCAATCTTGAAAAGAATACAGCATATGCGCGAAGTGGCTTGAACACAATGTGCTTAACTGTCCAATTATTGAGGAATATAGAGATAGACAGTATAATAACTTATGTGACACGTCAAGATATCTTATTAATGAAAATAAGATACCAGATATATTAAGCAAATTTTCTAATTCTGCTTGTAACAAATAAGTGAACTGTAGATACATATAAAATGTACTCCTGTTAACCCTTTTGGGGCCTAGTTCCTGGGCCTCTTGTGTATCCAAATGCTCTTGCGCCGCCCTCCACAGGATGGATATGGAGTGCACAATAAACTAGCCAATTCGGTGGCAAAATCTAAAAAAAAAAATTCTAAGTGACTTAGAGATAATCAAGTATTGCAGGTTGCAAGTGTCTAATTTATCATCTTATCGACTCTCTGAACTATTTATTTACAAGAAGTAATTAGGTTTGATATGAGGAAGGAGAGAGTGGGTGCAATTCCTCGTATCAGGACTCCTTTACCAGCATCAAGGCAGCACCCCCTCCCCCCCCCTCCATGGGGAAATTTTCAGTAAAATAAACTGGAAAAACCAGACAAGAAATTCTTAAACTGAAAATTGTTGGTTGCAACAATGTGTTGCTGGAGCAACACAAGTCAGCAACACAATGTTGCAGCAATGTGTTGCTGGAGCAACACAAGTCAGTAACACAATGTTGCAGCAATGTGTTGCTGCAACAACACAAGTCAGTAACACAATCACCTCAACTTTAACTGATAAACAAAGTAGTCTTGAGTTGGAGACCGAACTAAGAAATCTTAATCCAAAATTGTATAGAATTTGTTCAGACGGATTACAATTATTATTACAATCATAACTAAGCGATAAACCCACAAGGGTCGTACAACGACATATTACAGGGGAAAATGCTGATGAAGTGGAAATAAAAAAGTTCCTCCCCCTCTCTCTCCCTCCCTCTCTCTCCCTCCCTCTCTCTCCCTCCCTCCCTCTCTCTCTCTCTCTCTCTTTCTGTATATTCGCTTTTCCTCTTCTCATTCTGTATGTAAGGTAGAGTGAGTGTACCCAGCACCAGTATAAGGAATAATAACTCGGGGGGGGGGTGTTGGCAAGGTAACGGTATCAGTTAATTCTGATGGTATCGGTATCAGCGTGAAGTTGAGCATCGGTATCAGCCCCCCCCAAAAAAAAAAAAAAATTGTATCATCCCATCATTATAAATTACTTTATTAGTGTCTACTACAACGGCTCTACAGTATTACTATATCAGTGTCTACTGTAACAACTCTACACAAGAACAATACGCACCAAATGAACTCGTAAACCTGTCGTGTCAGTATCATATGTACACTTGTGTAGTGTACCAGCATTCAGCATTCATCCCACTTATATAGCTGGTCCCTTTGCGTGTGACGTCACGATACCCGCTGACGTCAGAGGCTCAGCGCATGTGCATAGCCTCAGATAGGCGTACACTCTCACTAGCGTCAGACCTATAACTGGACAGACGTGGCTGGACTCTCTCCTACTCATACCGTAAATATACCGTAACCATCCTACAAGGAGTGTCTATATCTACCTAAATATATCTCCCAAGACCCACACAACAAACCAACCAGTTTTAAGGATCCTTAAACAACAACAATAACACTGAAAATTATCAACAAATATATATATATATATATATATATATATATATATATATATTATTTATTTTTTTATTTTTTATTAACACATCGGCCGATTCCCACCAAGGCAGGGTGGCCCGAAAAAGAAAAACTTTCATCATCATTCACTCCATCACTGTCTTGCCAGAAGGGTGCTTTACACTACAGTTATAAAACTGCAACATTTACACCCCTCCTTCAGAGTGCCGGCACTGTACTTCCCATCTCCAGAACTCAAGTCCGGCCTGCCGGAGGGCTTGGATTTCCAGCAAGCATGTGTGAGCGTATTTGATATATATATATATATATATATATATATATATATATATATATATATATATATATATATATATATATATATATATATATCCCACCCGCACCATAATGGGACGAGTGTAATGTCGGACGTGAGGTGAGCCTTCTGTTGTTCTATTATGTTTAGAGTTCTTTGATAATGTGAGAAATCACGAAAGCGCTTGGAATTTCACTATTCTTTCAGTCGTTCTTTTGCATATTGTGATGATATCACCTATTTACTGTTACCTTATTGTGATAAGATCTGTGATATCACCTATATCATAAAAACTTGTAATATCAGCTATTTATTGTGATCTTATTGTGATGTTATTTCTAAACATTTAATAGTACAGAAATAAAAAAAAATATATAAGCAGAAAGCTTTCTCAAAAAAGGGAACTGCTTATAATGTTTATATAACCTAGAATATTGATGCAAATTACAAAGCAGTTGTTGTCGTTATTTATATTGCTACTGATACCTTTAACGATCATCATTTTCGTGATATTCTTGGCAACAATGATTATTTTAGTGTGACTTGATTTTGAATTTAGGTGTCTAAATAACGTGGCAGTAATATTTTTCTTTTTATGATAATTGATTTTCCTCATCGTGAGAAACAACGTTAATGCAAAAAAGAAGTTTTAGAGTGTGTGTGCACTCACCTAATTGTGGTTGCAGGGGTCGCGTTACAGCTCCTGACCCCGCCTCTCCGCTGGTCGTTACTAGGTCCACTCTCTCCCTGCTCCAAGAGCTTCATCGTACCTCTTCAAGATGGATGGATTGAACACATCTATTCCAGGCTGAGGGACCGATTACCTCAAACTCCTCCTCTCCTTACACCTGTGTTCTTTGTATTGGACTGATGAAGCCACTGTGTGGCGAAACGTTTCCTCAATAAATATTTCCATAAGTTGCATAAGTGTCTCATCCTTCAACTTGTCAGTTTTAAAAACAATATCTCTAATATTCGCTTCCAGGATCTTGAGGTTGAGTTCCGCCACTCTTCCCTCGTAGTGCTCATTCCTCAGGTTCCAGTATGTATGCCACTCTTCCCTCGTAGTGCTCATTCCTCAGGTTCCAGTATGTATGCCACTCTTCCCTCGTAGTGCTCATTCCTCAGGTTCCAGTATGTATGCCACTCTTCCCTCGTAGTGCTCATTCCTCAGGTTCCAGTATGTATGCCACTTTTCCCCTCGTAGTGCTCATTCCTCAGGTTCCAGTATGTATGCCACTCTTCCCTCGTAGTGCTCATTCCTCAGGTTCCAGTATGTATGCCACTCTTCCCTCGTAGTGCTCATTCCTCAGGTTCCAGTATGTATGCAAACCTTGAAACTTTGTCGATTTTTGAACCATACTTTATTCATCTTCTGAAGAATGATGCATAGAGGAAGAAGTTAGAAGAAAATTACATCCAAAAAGGGAAAGGCAAAGGAGGAAAGGCGAGGAAGGAGGAAAGGCAGGGACGGGGGGGAGAGGGAAGGGAGGATAGGGGAGGGGAAGCAGACGACAAACCACAAATAACGACAAGGGGACGGAGAGAGGGGTGAGTGAGAGGGACTGATAAGACTATCTCTGCTACACACGCTACACATACTTTCTGAGGGTCTTGTAAGACCCTCCGCTGCAGCATAATTCACCTGGTCCACCATTAAGGTAATGGGGCGCCCTCCAATCTCTCCCCATATTTACTTCTGGTAATATAATGACAAAGTTGATCGCTGTCAACCATTAATAATAATAATCTTTATTTCTACAAGTACATGATACATCTTATACACACCTAGATGACATCAGTGACATACTATATAGAAAGCTCCTTGTTATGCACAACATTTCGGGTAAAATAGGTTAATTTTGCCACCAAGGACGCGACCCACACCAGTAGCTAACACCCAGGTACCTACTTACTGCTAGGTGTACAGGGACAGCAGTTGTCTTAAGGAAAGAAGTCCTAATGCTTCCGCCCGCACCCGGGATCGAATCACGGACCTCAGTGTGTGAGCTGAGTGCGCTACCAACCCAGCTACGGGACCAAAAAAAAAAAAAAGAGTGCATCTCTTAATAGCTTAGTTAATTCTACTTGGATAACAAATCACTGTCTTCGGCTAAGAGGTCCACTTTTCTAACAAGAGCTGGGAATAGTGAAGACACTAATAAGGTTCCTGTCTGAAACAAGATACGACCAAAGGTCAAAACCAGTTTGATCACCTCTAGGCCTATGGTTACGTATTTCTTTTTAAATTTAATAAAATAATAAAAAAAAAACAGTGCCATATCAACCATGCTGTGATTGATATGCGGGCCGCCAGCAGCAACAGCCTGGTTGACCAGGCAAACAGGAGTACGAAAACTCTCGACACCCATCGAAGGCATATCAAAGGTACAAAGTCTTAAAAACCCTTGTTACTCTCCCCTGACTGTCACCCCTCCCTTCCCCCTCCTACCCCTTACCCAATCCTAACCATCCTACCCGTCACACCCCTCCTACCTGTCACACCCCCTCCTACCCGTCAAACACCCTCCTACCCGTCACCCCCTCCAACCCGTCACACCCCCCTCCTACAATGGGAGAGCTGTTTATACAAGGGGGATAGAGCAGTTAATACAGAAGGAGTGCTGTTAATACAAGGGGGCAGTTAATACAGTGGGAGAGTTGTTAATACAGGGGAGGGAAGATAATACAAGGGGGAAGGCAGTTAATACAGGGGGAGAGCTGTTAATACAGGGGGAGGGCAGTTAATACAAGGGGATTACTGGTAATACAAGGGGAGGGCAGTTAATACAGGAGGAGGGCAGTTAATACAAGGGGAGTGCTGTTAATACAAGGGGAGGGCAGTTAATACAGGGAGAGGGAAGTTAATACAAGGGGAGGGCTGTTAATACAGGGAGAGGGAAGGACAATTCAGAGGTAGAGCAGGTAATACAAGGGGAGGGCAGTTAATACAGGAAGAGGGCAATTAATGCAAAGGGGGATTAGGGCAGTTAATATAGAGGGAGATTATGAAAATTAATGCAAAGGGAGATTAGGGCAGTTACAGAGGGATATTATGGCAGTTAATATAAAGAGAGATTAGGCAGTTAATACAAAGGAAGATAAGGGCAGTTAATACGAAGGGAGATTAGGGCAGTTAACAGAGGTAGAGAAAACACTGGAAGAAAATTTCTTCTCTTACACCGCTGAACGAGCGGTAAATTGGAAAGTAGGGTGATCCAGGGAGAACTGGAGTTACAGAATGAGAATCCGAGGAAGAAGGGAAATTTATGGAAGGATAACATGGATATATAGAATGATAATTGGAGGAGAAGAGATTTTATGGAAGGAGAATGAAATGGCAATGGAGATTTATGCAGGAGAAGGGTGGTGCCCCGGGAGGTTTATAGAGCAAGGGAAAGATTAATGCAAGAGGTAAGATTCTTCAATTAGGATTAATAATAATATATTTATATATATATTTATATATATATATATATATATATATATATATATATATATATATATATATATATATATATATATATATAAATCGCGTTAGAATCAAACATTTACTCTGTAAATCCAACTAAAACACTTCACTTTCCAAGTTATTAATCCTACGTTGAAGAATCTTACCTTCCTCTATAAACCTCCCAGGGCACCACCCTTCTCCTGCAAAAATCTCCATTGCCATTTCATTCTCCTTCCATAAAATCTCTTCTCCTCCAATTATTATTCTATATATCCATGTTATCCTTCCATAAATTTCCATAATTTTTTTAACACATCGGCCGTTTCTCATCAAGGTAGGGTGGCCCGAAAAAGAAAAAAAAATCACCTTCATTCACTCCATCACTGTCTTGCCAGAGGTGCGCTTACACTACAGTTATAAAACTGCAACATTAACACCTCTCCTTCAGAGTGCAGACACTGTACTTCCCATCTCCAGGACTCAAGTCCGGCCTGCCGGTTTCCCTGAATCCCTTCATAAATATTACCTTGCTCACACTCCAGCACGTCAAGTCCTAAAAACCATTTGTCTCCATTCGCTCCTATCTAACAAGTCCAAACCCCTCGAACACAAAACCTCTTTTACCCCCTCCCTTTCCACCTTTCCTAGGCCGACCCCTGCCCCGCTTCCCTCCACTACAGATTTATACACTCTCGAAGTCATTCTATTTTCTTCCATCCTCTCTACATGTCCGAACCACCTCAACAACCCCTCCTCAGCTCTCTGGATAATAGTTTTGGTAATCCTGCACCTCCTCCTAATTTCCAAACTACGAATTATCTGCATTATATTCACACCACACATTGCCCTCAGACATGACATCTCCACTGCCTCCAGCCTTCTCCTCGTTGCAACATTCACCACCCATGCTTCACACCCATACAAGAGCGTTGGTATAACTATACTCTCATACATTCCCCTCTTTGCTTCCATGGATAAAGTTCTCTGTCTCCACAGACTCCTCAGTGCACCACTCACCTTTTTCCCCTCGTCAGTTCTATGATTCACCTCATCTTTCATAGACCCATCTGCTGACACATCCACTCCTAAATATCTAAATACATTCACCTTCTTCATACTCTCTCCCTCCAATCTGATATCCAGTCTTTTGTCACCTATTTTTTTTTATCCTTATCACCTTACTCTTTCCTACATTCAGTTTTAATTTCCTTCTATTACATACCCTACCAAACTCATCCACCAACCTCTGCAACTTCTCTTCAGAATCCCCCAAAAGCACAGTGTCATCAGCAAAAAGCAACTGTGACAACTCACACTTTGTGTTAGATTCTCTATCTTTTAACACCACACCTCTTTCCAACACCCGAACATTTACTTCTCTTACAACCCCATCAATAAATATACTGAACAACCATGGTGACATCACACATCCTTGTCTAAGGCCTACTTTTACTGGGAAATAATCTCCCTCTCTCCTACATACTCTAACCTGAGCCTCACTATCCTCGTAAAAAATCTTCACCATTTTCAATAACCTACCTCCTATTCCATACATTTGCAACATCTGCCACATTGCCCCTCCCCTATCCACCCTGTCATACACACTGCCCGCTGTGAACCCTCATTACTCCAATAAAGAAGCTAGTCAACGAGGAGCTTGTGTTGTTGCGGGAGTAGGAAGTCCAGGCAGATTCGCTCAGGGAAATGATAAATAACCCTTAATTCTGAAAGAATTAATGGGAAAAAAATTGGAAAGATATCTAATCCAAGGATACAGAGCATAAACTGACACGTGCCAGTAGGTTCTAGGCTCATGCAATCATGCAACCCATCCTCTTAACCCCAGACATAGAGGCTCTACAAAAACAGTCAAATGGGTGACTGTTGAAGGTGTCTTGATCCTAACGAAACTTAGAAATGTTCTGTCGACTGTGATAAAATGACATTAGTTGCTAGGAGGATGTGTATGGAGTATGCCTACTGGTTCATGTTAGTAGGCCTAGCCCACGAGGATAGCAGGGACTGATCTCGGTAACGACCAGTTAAAAAACGGAACCAGGACTTGACCCCTGCAACCCCAAATAGGAGAGTACAAATAGGTGGGTATACAGACGGGATTACAAAGAGTACCAAAAAGGTAAGCATAAGCGGGTGAGTACAAACAGTAAGTACAAGTAGGTGAGTACATCTTGAACGTGAGGGGACGTAAGGTGTGACCTTGATAACTACCCTGCACTATCATGAGAATCTCTGTTGAGAACTGACTATTAAAACCACGAAGCCTAAAATTCTCAAACTAACCACTAACTACCTCACGTGACTGGGCGGTCTCCGATCACTCATCAAAATCTAATTCAAAAACTATTTCCTGAGCAGAGGGTAAATGGCGAGGGTGCAGGGGCGTTACTCCCGCCTTCCTCTTAAATGATGGCTAATAAACTTCTTAGTAGCTGTGGGTAGTGGCAGGGAGGGAAGGGTGATGGAGGGAAGGGGAGGGAGGGTGGGGGAATGGGGGAGAGGAAATGGGGAAGGGAAATGAAGGAAGGAGAGGGAGTAATTCATATTTTTTTATTTAAATAAAATTGGATACACCAGCAGTGTGCTGCTACACTAAGCCCTATTATCTTATGTTTACCTAATGCTGCTTTCGGGGGTCATCGCCCCCGTTACCCGGGCGACTGTTGCTGCTGGCCTCTGGCAGCCTGGTCTGACACTGATCCGAAGAACTTATCAAATTCCTACTTTTAGATAGCCGGAGCTTTCCTAGTAATTACCTTAATGCAAGGAGGAAGAGCGTTGAAAAGTCGATGACCTCTGACACTTATCGAGTTCCCTCGAGTGGGCATTAATGGGCTGTGCATAGGGATGGGGTTCAAAAGACTTGCGTCTCTGCCTCACAAACATAGGCTGCCGCTCCCTCGCTTCCTCTGACACCTTTGATCTGCTGATCTTTGAGAACCAGGTGAGCGTAGGAGGTGCATTGATTAAAGAATCTCTCTTAAGGTCACGTGTGATACCCGCTGCTGAGATGGCCAGCATGATACACATGCGAGTGTATCAAAGCAAGCCTTCATCTCTCTCATATTGCCTCCCTCTCTCCCTTCCTCTCTCTCTCTCTCTCTCTCTCTCTCTCTCTCTCTCTCTCTCTCTCTCTCTCTCTTTATTTACACAGGGTTTGACAAGGTTAAGGATCTCTAATTATATTGACAAGCTATTTACAAGTTAAGGATTCCTAACTTTATTGACAAGCTAAGAACTGTTACCTACATCAGCTCATTTTTATTGTTATGAAACATACAAGTACGGAACAGGATGAAGTTAGAGCCATCTGTGGGCCAGCGATTTCATTTGGTCAACTGACTCGTTGACATCATAATGCTGTACGAACATGTTCCAGACTCGAGTCATCCTGGGGATAAATGATCTCAGATGAAGTGATGCTTGGGAGGATACAGCCAGAGTGAAGCTGCTGTTTTCTGCCCGTGTTGTGGTATAGAAGCTTGCTTCTCTCCCTCTCTCTCAATTACTGTACACTAAAACACTATTGACAGGAAACCCCACGACAAAACAAAAAATAAAACACTGGAAATATTACATATCGTCCATTCATGATCAAATTGTCCAATAACTGTCCAGTCACATATTCCTCTCTGAAAAAATCAAATAAAAATCCACCACCGACTACCTAAGTGATTATATATATATATATATATATATATATATATATATATATATATATATATATATATATATATATATATATATATATGTCGTGCCGATTAGGTAAAACTTGTGATTTTGGCTTAAATAGCAACGCTCACCTTGCCATATAAGACAAGTGAAAATTTGTGTATGCAATAATTTCGCCAAAATCATTCTGAACCTAACGAAAAAAATATATATCATTGTGTTTGTTTATTATTAAATTAATGTTAACGTATCTAAAATATATTTAGTTGGGTTAGGCTAAAATAAATTGCACTTGTTGTAATAAGGTTAGGTAGGTTTTCAAAGTTTCTCCTGGTACAAAATTATAAATTCTTACATTATCATAAATGAAAAAAATATATCTTTAAACGTATAAGAGAAAATTTTAGAAAGGACTTAATTTTAGATGAGTTCTTGATAATTGACCAGATTTACCTAATCGGCACGACATATATATATATATATATATATATATATATATAAACAGTTATTAGACTCTGGAAAATGCAGTCATTCACTTTCAATAACTTATATCAGGACGATGTCTTGCTCTATGTAGAGCTTTATTAAGTGAAAGCATATGAAATGATTATAATCATAACCATAATTTTTAAAGGGGTGAACCCGTAAGCCAGCAGAAGGCCTCGGTCATATGACCAAAAGCTCCATTAGCGGGTCGTCATATAAGACCCACGTCAAGAAACATGTGTCCTGTTTCCTGATAAATCGTACCTAACGTAAATGAGAGTGACTTTAAAAAAAAAACGACTTGATAAGACTGAGCGAAATGTTGTCACAATAAAGAAGAGAAACACTAGCAAGCGGTTACGTTATGTTACACACAGCTGGAAGTGCGTGGTAACCGTCACCCAGGCCTCTTAATTAACTTTCTCAGCCCGGCCTAAGGCAGGACATGCCTGGTAATTGATCACGGATGCTGTTGGTGCCAGCAGGTGTACGTGGCCAGCACATCCTGGCTGATCTGGCACTGCTTCTAGGAAGTGGAAACAGTCTACTCCTGAAAGCTTCTTACTAGGATCAGCGATATTTCGTATACCTGCTGAAAGAATGCTGCTGCTGCTGCTGCTGCTGCTGCTGCTGCTGCTGCTGCTGCTGCTGCTACTAATGGCGGTACTGCTATTACTCCCTACTACTACTACTACTACTGTTATTATTGTTATTACTATTGCTACTACTATTACTAACTGCTATTGCTATTATTATTACTACCTCTTCTACTGCTATTACAAAATATATTCACAGTAATAATAATAATAATAATAATAATAATAATAATAATAATATTATTATTATTATTATTATTATTATTATTGTAAAATAAAAGAATAAAAAAATACAATAAAAGAGATATAAAATGAACTTAATTTTTTTTTAAATTACAGTCCTGGTTCCACAACTTACCAAATTCACTCTTAATGGCACTCTTACCTCCCAGTTCACTCTTACCTCCCAGTTCACTCTTAATGGCACTCTTACCTCCCAGTTCACTCTTAATGGCACTCTTACCTCCCAGTTCACTCTTAATGGCACTCTTACCTCCCAGTTCACTCTTAATAGCACTCTTCCCTCCCAGTTCACTCTTAATGGCACTCTTACCTCCCAGTTCACTCTTAATGGCACTCTTACCTCCCAGTTCACTCTTAATAGCACTCTTACCTCCCAGTTCACTCTTAATGGCACTCTTACCTCCCAGTTCACTCTTAATAGCACTCTTACCTCCCAGTTCACTCTTAATGGCACTCTTACCTCCCAGTTCACTCTTAATGGCACTCTTACCTCCCAGTTCACTCTTAATGGCACTCTTCCCTCCCAGTTCACTCTTAATGGCACTGTTACCTCCCAGTTCACTCTTAATAGCACTCTTCCCTCCCAGTTCACTCTTAATGACACTCTTACCTCCCAGTTCACTCTTAATGGCACTCTTACCTCCCAGTTCACTCTTAATGGCACTCTTACCTCCCAGTTCACTCTTAATAGCACTCTTCCCTCCCAGTTCACTCTTAATGGCACTCTTACCTCCCAGTTCACTCTTAATGGCACTCTTACCTCCCAGTTCACTCTTAATGGCACTCTTACCTCCCAGTTCACTCTTAATAGCACTCTTCCCTCCCAGTTCACTCTTAATGGCACTCTTACCTCCCAGTTCACTCTTAATAGCACTCTTACCTCCCAGTTCACTCTTAATGGCACTCTTACCTCCCAGTTCACTCTTAATGGCACTCTTACCTCCCAGTTCACTCTTAATGGCACTCTTCCCTCCCAGTTCACTCTTAATGGCACTCTTACCTCCCAGTTCACTCTTAATGGCACTCTTACCTCCCAGTTCACTCTTAATAGCACTCTTCCCTCCCAGTTCACTCTTAATGGCACTCTTACCTCCCAGTTCACTCTTAATAGCACTCTTACCTCCCAGTTCACTCTTAATGGCACTCTTACCTCCCAGTTCACTCTTAATGGCACTCTTACCTCCCAGTTCACTCTTAATGGCACTCTTCCCTCCCAGTTCACTCTTAATGGCACTCTTA
>WNWK01002385.1:130000-167500 GCA_009830355.1 Cherax destructor
CACTACTGTGCACGAGCACGACACGTGCACCACTACTGTACACGAGCACGACACGTGCACCACTACTGTGCACGAGCACGACACGTGCACCACTACTGTACACGAGCACGACACGTGCACCACTACTGTGCACGAGCACGACACGTGCACCACTACTGTACACGAGCACGACACGTGCACCACTACTGTGCACGAGCACGACACGTGCACCACTACTGTGTACGAGCACGACACGTGCACCACTGTGTACGAGCACGACACGTGCACCACTACTGTGTACGAGCACGACACGTGCACCACTACTGTGTACGAGCACGACACGTGCACCACTACTGTGTACGAGCACGACACGTGCACCACTACTGTGTACGAGCACGACACGTGCACCACTACTGTGCACGAGTACGACACGTGCACCACTACTGTGTACGAGCACGACACGTGCACCACTACTGTGTACGAGCACGACACGTGCACCACAGTGCACGAGCACGACACGTGCACCACTACTGTGCACGAGTACGACACGTGCACCACTACTGTGTACGAGCACGACACGTGCACCACTACTGTGTACGAGCACGACACGTGCACAACTACTGTGTACGAGCACGACACGTGCACCACTACTGTGTACGAGCACGACACGTGCACCACTACTGTGTACGAGCACGACACGTGCACCACTACTGTGCACAAGCACGACACGTGCACCACTACTGTGCACGAGTACACGTACACCACTGTGTACGAGTACGACACGTGCACCACTACTGTGTACGAGCACGACACGTGCACCACTACTGTGTACGAGCACGACACGTGCACCACTACTGTGCACGAGTACGACACGTGCACCACTACTGTGTACGAGCACGACACGTGCACCACTACTGTGTAAGAGCACGACACGTGCACCACTACTGTGCACGAGTACGACACGTGCACTACTGTGTACGAGCACGACACGTGCACCACTACTGTGTACGAGCACGACACGTGCACCGCTACCGTGTACGAGCACGACACGTGCACCACTACTGTGCACGAGTACGACACGTGCACCACTACTGTGTACGAGCACGACACGTGCACCACTACTGTGTACGAGCACGACACGTGCACCACTACTGTGCACGAGCACGACACGTGCACCACTACTGTGCACGAGTACACGTACACCACTGTGTACGAGTACGACACGTCCACCACTACTGTGTACGAGCACGACACGTGCACCACTACTGTGTACGAGCACGACACGTGCACCACTACTGTGCACGAGTACGACACGTGCACCACTACTGTGTACGAGCACGACACGTGCACCACTACTGTGTAAGAGCACGACACGTGCACCACTACTGTGCACGAGTACGACACGTGCACTACTGTGTACGAGCACGACACGTGCACCACTACTGTGTACGAGCACGACACGTGCACCGCTACCGTGTACGAGCACGACACGTGCACCACTACTGTGCACGAGTACGACACGTGCACCACTACTGTGTACGAGCACGACACGTGCACCACTACTGTGTACGAGCACGACACGTGCACCACTACTGTGCACGAGCACGACACGTGCACCACTACTGTGCACGAGTACGACACGTGCACCACTACTGTGTACGAGCACGACACGTGCACCACTACTGTGTACGAGCACGACACGTGCACAACTACTGTGTACGAGCACGACACGTGCACCACTACTGTGTACGAGCACGACACGTGCACCACTACTATGTACGAGCACGACACGTGCACCACTACTGTGCACGAGCACGACACGTGCACCACTACTGTGCACGAGTACGACACGTGCACCACTACTGTGTACGAGCACGACACGTGCACCACTACTGTGTACGAGCACGACACGTGCACCACTACTGTGTACGAGCACGACACGTGCACCACTACTGTGCACAAGTACGACACGTGCACCACTACTGTGTACGAGCACGACACGTGCACCACTACTGTGTACAAGCACGACACGTGCACCACTACTGTGCACTAGTACGACACGTGCACCACTACTGTGTACGAGCACGACACGTGCACCACTACTGTGTACGAGCACGACACGTGCACCACTACTGTGTACGAGTACGACACGTGCACCACTACTGTGCACGAGCACGACACGTGCACCAAGAGGAGAGAGGAAAACACCTGGGATAGAGAGGCCGTAAGAGGGTTGCTGTAGCAGGAGTTTGAGTATTAAAGAGGCAGGGCCAGGAGCTGAGACTCGACCCTCCCGCCTGCCTTCGAAGCCATACTGTACACAGGTGAGTATACACACACACACACACACACACACATAGCTTTAAGCAGAGGTATGATAAAGCTTATGGCGCAGGGAGAGTGACCCAGTAGCGGCCAGTGAAGAGGCGGGGCCAGGAGCTTTGACTCGACCCCTGCAACCACAACTAGGTGAGTACAACTAGGTGAGTACACACACACACACACACACAGGAAGTGGAATAGTTTGGGAAGTGATGTAGTGGAGGCAGAATCCATTCATAGCTTTAAGAAGAGGTATGATAAAGCTCATGGCGCAGGGAGAGTGACCCAGTAGCGACCAGTGAAGAGGCGGGGCCAGGAGCTATGAATCGACCCCTGCAACCACAACTAGGTGAGTACATACACACACATTATCTTTAACAAAAAAAATGCTTCGAAAAATCCGTTTAATCTGGGAGGCAGGCAAACACAAAGGTGGGGGGGGGGAGGGGGGTTAGGCGCTAAATCTCAGAGATTACTTTATCCTGTAAATACTCTTCTTGCCTCAGATTTGCGAGTATATTTTGTAAATCCCCAAATGTGAATGATGATTCTGTTCCTTGTAATCCGTTACTCCGATAGTAAACTATTACACACTGTAAATCCCCAACTGAATAAAGAATATTCCCTCTGTAATCCCTCAAGTATCTTAAAGTGATTTAAGACTATCATCCTCTGTAATTTATTTACTGTAGGAGGCGATTACATCACTTAAGTAATCCCTTACAGTTAGGGTGGGTTAATCTGCTAAGAAAAATCCCCGTTAGAAAAAAATATCCCTGATATAAATTCCCTACTGTGACAGGTGGCTTTTTTCCCCCTCACGTTAAAGGTGGCTGTTCCTTCTTGTAAATTTCCTACTCTGAGGAGCAGTTATTTTCCCGTTTGAGGCGCGATGGTGTGAGGGAGAAAAACACCAGTGTTGGTGAAGGAAGACTATCAGGGGAAATATACACTGGCTTAGTTAAGCCACAGCTGCAACAGCTCAGTCTAGCCACAGCTGCAACAGCTCAGTCTAGCCACAGCTGCAACAGCTCAGTCTAGGCACTGCTGCAACAGCTCAGACTAGGCACAGGTGCAACAGCTCAGTCTAAGCACAGCTGCAACAGCTCAGACTAGGCACAGGTGCAACAGCTCAGTTTATGTTTTTTTTTTTTTGTTGTTTACCGAAGGTTAACTAAAAATAACGTGGGTTCAATCCTAAGCAGGTGCAAACGTATTGGTAAGCCTACACTTGTTGCTATCTAGCAATAAATAAACACCTGCGTGTTGGCAGATTGTTGTGGGTGGATCCTGGGAACAAGGGGAATGGTAGTGGTGTATATTAAAGGCTGGGATTTAAAATGAGCTGAAGAGTGGTAGGATAATAGCTCTTAGCTTACACATTCAATGGATAAAAAAAAAATGCCAGGCGTGTGAAGGTGGAATGTGTTACTTGGGTGAGAGGAAAAAGTGGATAGTGAAACCAGTGACGGTTTTAATAAGAGTAGATACGGCGTTAAGCTATCAATAGCCCTGTAAACCACCAACAAGAAGATGGTCTGAACAAGGCTCGTTACGGCTTAAGCTGTTAGCTCTGTAAACCACCAACAGTTTGAACATTTCAGGGCATTCTGAAGCATTACTTTTTTTTTACCAAATTATCATAGATTACATTAGATTACCATAAGTTATCATTGATCAAAATAGATTATCATAGATCTTTGTATAGCTGAAGAGCCTATTTCTATACAATATTAGGACACACTGGGGATTCACGGTAGAGATGAATCCACATAGTCTTCAATCTTATCAGTTGAAACAGAGAACTCACTCTCGTGTAAGAAGCTGTGAAGGAGAGGAATTTGTGCCAAGGTGAACCAGTCTCGCCTGGGTACCGAAGACTCGACGTACAGAACAAGCTTCTACTGTGACATTTCACTAAGGGTAGAGCTTCACAAAGCGATGACCTGATAAAGCCCTACCCTGAGCGAAACGCTGCCACAATAAGAGCTTCTTCGGAATATCATGTCTTCATTCTTGTCGGCATTATATAGTCAAGTGTCTCCTGGATGACAGTCACCTGTAGCTGCTCCTGTGTGTCATGTGTCTGGGGTGTCCTGTGTATCCCGTGCATTGTGTCCTGTATCAGGGGTGTAGGGGAAGGTGTTTTTGCGTTAGGAGACACTCATTCCTCTCTCTCTCCCTCACCACTTCAATTCCTCTTCCTTGCTCCTTCTCCAACTCTCCCTCCTTTACTCTCTTCCTTCCCCCTCTATTAACTTGCCTACACCTTCCCCTCCTCCTCCCTACAGGAAATACGGTCAGTTAATAACGGTTATTTGCTAAAGACCCTAAAACTGCTCGTGTTCTCTCGGCCTCAGAGTTCAGGAGGGCTTGAAGACCTGTGTTCGTGCTAGTAGAGCTTTTGTTGTTCTTGTCAGTGAAGACGCGTGATCTTGATGTTTTTGCTTGAGCTTTTGTTGTTCTTGTCAGTGAAGACGCGTGATCTTGATGTTTTTGCTTGAACTTTTGTTGTTCTTGATCTTGCTAAAATTTCTGTAGGAGGAAACGTAGCACGTCTCAATCGTGTTTACGGCAGTAACAATTTTGTTCCTTCTCCTCTATCAGTGTGCCTTTTTTCTCTCTCTCTCTCTCTCTCTCTCTCTCTCTCTCTCTCTCTCTCTCTCTCTCTCTATCTTACACAAAGTTTTACAAGGTTAGGTTAAGGATTCTTAACTTTATTTACAATCTAAGAGCTGTTACCTGCATTAGTTCATGTGAAAGCCTTTTTATTGTTTCTCTCTCTCTCTCAACAGGTATTCTAGTTCAACTTTTTTTTTAACAGACGATTTGTGTCAACTGTTTAGCCTGCTGTCAATTGTTTTAGCTGTTATTAACTGTTTTAGCTGCTGTCAACTGTTGTATCGTAGAGTTTAAAATTTAGAAAATCATAATTCTCGCTTCCTGTCTTATATTTCACAAAGTCATTTCATAAGGCGCAGGTAAGTTTAGGCTTAGCATTTGGTCCCATATGTGTTTAACGCAGCTTGCTCTATAACATAACAATAATGCCACTACTACTATTACTAGTGCTTCTACTACTAATACTACTAATAATAATAATACTAATAATAATAATACTAAAAATGTGGCATATGTTGAGGTCAGTTGTGGCAACATATGACAGACCAAATAAGTCTGGAAGAACCTTGCACCCTTCCTTAGGAGCCGACCACACCCAAATATTGTTGCCTCACACAATATGTCTCGCGGTATTGTGTGGATTTATCCTCGCCTCATATTGTGTCTCGCTCGATATAGTATGTGAGCGCGACTTGTCCGCCATTCCCTCGTTTATATCTTCTGGCGATCTTTGTGTTTATAAGATAACAGGATTGTGTACTCACTCAGTTTTGGTTGTTTTGGTGTGTGTGTGCTCACCTAGTTGTGGTTGCAGGGGTCGATTCACAGCTCCATGAGCTTTATCATACCTCTTCTTAAAGCTATGTATGGATCTTGCCTCCACTACATCACTTCCCAGACTATTCCACTTCCTGACAAATCTGTGACTGAAGAAATACTTCCTAACATCCCTGTGATTTATCTGTCTTCAACTTCTAATTATGACCCCTTGTTGCTGTGTCCCATCTCTGGAACATCCTGTCTCTGTCCACTTTGTCGATTCCTCTCAGTATTTTATATGTCATTATCATATCCCCCCTATCTCTCCTGTTCTCCAGTGTCGTCAGGTCGATTTTACTTAACCTCTCCTCGTAGGATATGCTCCTTAGCTCCGGGACTAGTCTTATTGCAAACCTTTGCACTTTCTCTAATTTCCTTACGTGTTTGGCTAGGGTTCCAAACTGGTGTTGCATACTCCAATATAGGCCTGACGTACACAGTGTACAGGGTCCTGAATGATTCCTTATTGAGATGTCGGAATGCTGTTCTTAGGTTTGCCAGGCGTCCGTATGCTGGAGCAGTAATTTGGTTGATGTGCTCCTCAGGAGATGTGCTCGGTGTTATACACACCCCAAGATCCTTTTCCTTGAGTGAGGTTTGTGGTCTGTGTTTGTGTGTGTGTGTGTGTGTGTGTGTGTGTGTAATAAATGGGGAGAGAGAGAGAGAGATTGTAAAATATTACAAATGGTTAAGCTTGATTTATTAACCAAAGTGCAGAGATAATGTTAAGGTGATCAGTCCTCGGATCAGTCCTTCCCTCAGTGATCTATCAAGTCTGAGAGATTGATCACCTCAAAATTACGTCACCTGTACAGCCTCCAGTGTTATAATCGCCCGTATTCGACTGAAGATACCTGCTATATAGACGAAATATTTGGATAATGAAGATACACAAGTGTTGGACATGTGTCTTACTCATCAACCTGTAGACATTGTTTATGATATAATGATCGACTTTGCACAATTCACATTTCTTAATATAAACCTTAAGGCGACCGTCGACCCACAACACAGCAGATGAGAATTCAACACTGGGCTAAACTTAAATTGCTATGCTACACCCAGGGCACTTTATCAAAGACCCCGGGGAAATACTTGTTGCAAACACACACATACACACACACACATATATACATACACACACATACATACATACACATACACACACTCACACAAAATGGTAACTAACACACCATACACACGCACGCACATACAATAGGCCTAGTGTCTAATCGACATGTGCCTAGGACAAAATGGTAACTAACACACACACATACACACACACACACACACACACATGTAGTGGAGGCAGGATCCATACATAGCTTTAATGAGAGGTATGATAAAGCTCTTGGAGTGGGTAGAGTGACCCAGTAGCGGCCAGTGAAGAGGCGGGGCCAGGAGCTGTGACTCGACCCCGGCAACCACAACTAGGTGATTACAACTAGGTGAGTACACACACACACACACACACACACACACACACACATTTTAATAAAGAATCGTTCAGGACCCTGTACACTGTGTACGTTAAGCCCATACTGGAGTATGCAGCACCAGTTTGGAACCCACACCTAGCCAAGCACGTGAAGAAGCTCGAGAAAGTGCAAAGGTTTGCAACAAGACTAGTCCCGGAGCTAAGGGGTATGTCCTACGAGGAGAGGTTAAGGGAAATCGACCTGACGACATTGGAGGACAGGAGAGATAGGGGGACATGATAACGACATATAAAATACTGAGAGGAATTGACAAGGTGGACAGAGACAGAATGTTCCAGAGATGGGACACAGCAACAAGGGGACACAGTTGGAAGTTGAAGACTCAAATGAATCACAGGGATGTTAGGAAGTATTTCTTCAGTCACAGAGTTGTCGGGAAGTGGAATAGTTTGGGAAGCGATGTAGTGGAGGCAGGTTCCATACATAGCTTTAAGGAGAGGTATGATAAGGCTCATGGAGAAGGGAGAGTGACCCAGTAGCGGCCAGTGAAGAGGCGGGGCCAGGAGCTATGACTCGACCCTTGCAACCACAACTAGGTAAGTACACACACCTTTCTTGTTTAAGACTAAAATGTGAAAAAAAACGATGTTGTGGTTGTCTTTAATTTAAGATCACAGAGTAAATAACGTTTCTGATAGATAGTGATCTTACATAAAGCAGATGTAAGACGCAGCCGAGGGAAGGGAAGGGTAGGGAAGGGAAGGGAAGGGTAGGGAAAGGAAGGGAAGGAAGGAAGGAAGGGAAGGGTAGGGAAAGGAAGGAAGGGTAGGGAAAGAAGGAAGGGAAGGAAGGAAGGGAAGGAAGGAAGGAAGGAAGGAAGGGAAGGAAGGAAGGGAAGGAAGGAAGGGAAGGAAGGAAGGGAAGGAAGGAAGGGAAGGAAGGAAGGGAAGGAAGGAAGGGAAGGAAGGAGTTAAGGCCTGCAGGCCTCCACTGCTTGTTGTCTGCAGTAGTGGTAATACTCACCTCTACCACTCAAAAAAGAAAATTTTCTTTCACATAATTACTTCCCTCTCTCCCTACTTCTCCCTCTCTCTCTCTCTCTCTCTCTCTCTCTCTCTCTCTCTCTCTCTCTCTCTCTGGTCCTTCCTCTTACCTTCAACAAAAACACACAGGAACTCGACAACATGGCCGTCGTAAAGAGATATTAGTGTTATATACGAGTACACATACATTAAAGAATTTTCCACTGAAATGACAAGTGAAGACTACAGAGTCCTGAAGACAGCTGCTGCACTCACCACTTGTAAACATGATTATTATTATTATTATTATTATTATTATTATTATATATTCATGGAAAAGAGCGAAAACCGTAAGGGTTATACAAAGAATGCAAAATATAGAGGCAAAATAAAGGACAGTTCAAATTTCCCTGATCAAGAGATCTTCACGAGCATCAAGGCTGTGTAAGTGTATGCTTGAAGGATATTACAGGCAGGTCGCAGCGTTTGTCTTATTTGTGGCAACCTCACAAACTGCAATAAAAAAAAACAGTGACAGAACTCTGTAAGTGAGGCATGTAGGTGAGATATGCAGGTGAGACATGTAGGTGAGACATGTAGGTGAGACATGTAGGTGAGACATGTAGATAAGACATGTAGGTGAGACATGTAGGTGAGACATGTAGATGAGACATGTAGGTGAGACATGTAGGTGAGACATGTAGGTGAGACATGTAGGTGAGACATGTAGGTGAGACATGTAGGTGAGACATGTAGGTGAGACATGTAGGTGAGACATGTAGGTGAGACATGTAGGTGAGATATGTAACAATTGCAGGGTGTATGGAATGAATTTAAACACAGTCTGTAGACTGATAACAAATTATCATCTAGGAGCCGTGGGCACAGTAAGAGAACAGCATATCAATATCCGTGGTCTTAGAGGTCTTGCAATCTTACCAGAAGATAAAAAAACACCGTCGCACCAAGTGTAGAAGTCTTTAAAAGTTAACTCGACAGTTTCCTCCGCCAAGTGCTGGATCAACGAGATTGTGATGGATAACTGGTCCGGCGGGTCGCCAGCAGCAACAGCCTGGTTGACCAGGCAAGCACCAGATAAGCCTGGCCCAGGGCCGGGCTGCGGGCGTAAAAAAACTCTCGAAACCCATCAGAGGAACCCCACTCTACATCCCATTCAATCTTTAAGTTACAAAACAAATTTAAAACATTCAAAGACGAAGAATTATTGGAAGTGAAAAATGAATTAAATATTGCAAAACAATGACATAAAACACAGAAAAGATCTACAACACCAACATTTCTATATATTTTCTCTTGATTTCCCACTGTTTTCTTCAAAAGTTTACTTACCCTCTTCAAAAAAAAATTCCTTTACTTTTTATATTTTTCTAAATGTTTCTATTTTTTCTAGTCTAGAAAATGTAGAGAGAACTTTCACTGCACGTTTAAATTCAGCAAAGAACCTAAATTACTGGGATTTTTTAAGTTTCTCTGCCGTACTCCTCGGAATGCATGCGAGAAAGATACATTATAATTTACACATAGAAAATCCTAGGGGGACTCTGGTCTCACGTCTTCACACACAAATCACTCCCTACGAAAACAAGAGGCTAGGTAGACTGTGCAGAATATCCCCAATGAAAAGTAGGTGGCGTGATGAATATACTAAGAGATAACACAATAAGTGTAAGAGAGCCAAGACTCTTCGACACCCTCCCTTTATACATACAGGGGATTACCAACAGACCCCCTGGTGTCTTTAGGAGGGAATTCGTCAAGTTTCTCAAGTCACTTCCTTATCAGCCGGGCTGTGGTTCGTACCTTGGAGTGTGTGCGACCAGCAGCAACAGCCTGACTGACCAAGCTTTGATCCACCAAGAAGGCCTTCTGGTCTGGGACCGGGTCGCGGGGGTGTTGCAACCCCGGAACCATCCTTCACGTATATTAAACCCGAATGTTTTACGTATTTCGCATTTTGTTTGTAGCATCTCTTATCTGATTGGTATTGTGTTCCATAATTCTCTTAAGTTTTTCTTCCTCTCTTCACTCAGGCGTTGTCTTCTTTATCTATTACTACAGAAGACTGAGTAAGGAGCGAAAGTGGGAGGAGGAAGAGTAGGAAGACGACAATGATTAAAAAAATAAGGAAAAATAGCAAAAAATAAACTGGAAGAGAGAAGAAGGAACATTTACGGAGAGAGTAATGATTATACCATTTCCTCAATTACCCCATTTTGACTCTTCCTGTATCTCCTCTCTCTCTCACCATCAAGTATTTCCTGTGTATATTACTTTTTAACTTATGATACAAGGGCCGTATAAGGTGACAGTTATCACAAGTCTCACTAGAGTACATATAAGAGAGGTCATCACCACTCAGGTGACACTCTTCCCTCGCTCATTTGACCTATGACCATCATAGGAAAACAACCACTGTGAAAAATATTGAATTTCCAAGCACTTTCGTGATTTCTCACATTATCAAGGAACAGTTCCTTGATAATGTGAGAAATCACGAAAGCGTTTGGAAGTTCACCATTTTTTCTTCACAGTGATTATTTTGCATATATAAAGATATCGTCATAAGGTGTTGTTTCCGTGTGTGTGGGCCAGCGCTGCCTCAGAGATGGTAAGCCTCAGGTAAGAGTAACTCCAGCGCGGCTGCAACACAACCTTTCACTGAAAGAACACAACTGTAAAGCATTTCAGTTGTGAAACACTGTGATGTGTGATTCTCCAGGTGTTCCAGGTCGTGTGAAACACTGTATTGTGTGACTTAGAAGATCCTCTCCAGGTAAACCATGAATGTTTTGTTTTTCCGTGATTTTCTCATTCTCTCTCTCTCTCTCTCTCTCTCTCTCTCTCTCTCTCTCTCTCATTAATACAAAAAAACATTCATTACAGAAGAAATAGATTTATTCTGGTCTCATTCCCTAGATAAATGAGAAAACCAATAGTGGAAAAAGAGTGTTATTGAGGGAAGCTGAAGGAGAGATTGGCGATGGATAGGCAAGAAAAGAGGGCGGTAGGAAGAGTAAGTAGAAACTAAGAAGAGAATAGAAAGGAAGAGAAGACGAAGGGAAGGATGAAAAAATGCACGGAGATAAAGGAGAATGATAAAGGAAGGATGGAGAGGGAAGGAGACTCGAACCTGCGAACCTTGGAACAAGGTACACAGTACTGTACTCACTGTCCCACACTGGACAGCAAGTACAGTACTGTGTACCTTGTTCCAAGGTTCGTAGCTTCGACTCTCCTTCGGCCTAACATTGGTGTTAGTAAATATTTCGCTTGTTCTGCGAAGTTTAAACACCCTCCAATATGCAAGTAAAAGAGTTAAAAAAAAAAATCACGCTGATGAGTAAGACAAGTGAGTAACACTTAGTTATCTTTAATGGGCACCTAAGTTCCCCCCTCTTCTAATAACATGTTTATTTTTCAATTATAATCTACTTTGTCCATAATTACTATCGCATTTGCTTTATCCGTTTCGTAAGGTGAAGTCCAGGATCTTTCCTTAATTCATGGTATAACTTAACAAATGTTTGATGACAATTGTGTTGCAGAGGTCTCAGACCTCTGGGTCTAATTATTTTCTACAACACAAAGATGTTACTACTTTGAAAGGACGAGAGAAATGCTGTTTAAATATCAATAACAATAGGTTATTAAGGCTGCATGCTATTTCTACACACAATAATGAATACTTTAGTCACTGAAAATAGGAATTTAGGTATATATATATATATATATATATATATATATGCAAGACAACCACTATGAAAAAATAGAAGAATTCCAAGCGCTTTCGTGACTACTCACATTATCAAGGAACACATTATCAAGGAACATAGTTCCTTGATAATGTGAGTAGTCACGAAAGCGCTTGGAATTCTTCTATTTTTTCATAGTGGTTGTCTTGCATATTTTGATATCACCTGTTTACTGTGATCTTTTTGCATATATATATATATATATATATAATCAATAACGACACTGCGACTAGCCAAGGAGTCGAACCCATGCTGCTTTGGCCCGCCTCATGGTGAGCGAAACACAGATGACGCTCTAGTCCACGGGACTACACAATTCTCAAGAATGACGCATCCAGCCAAGCTAGATGCTGTACCCATCATCCGAGGACATAGGGTGGTGTGGATGCCTCTGAGCTAGTTTCATTCTACTACCTGTTTAGTGTACTAGCCCAACGAGCAGTATTTTATATTATTGTATCCACGAACGAGTGGTATTGATCAATAACTACAATGCGACTAGCCAAGGAGTCGAACCCATGGGTTCGACTCCTTGGCTAGTCGTAGTGTTGTTATTGATCATTACCACTCGTTCGTGGTACAATAAAATATATATATGTATATATATATATATATATATATATATATATATATATATATATATATATATATATATATATATATATATATATATATATATATATATATATATATACAAAACAATCGCAGACAGGCGACAAGCCACGGGGGCAGGGGTGGAAATCTTTAGCTCAAGTACTTTCACACTTCTCAGTGCGTCATCAGGAGCTGTGCAATGTTGCAAGGGCAGCAGCAGAAGAAATAAGCAAAACTCATTTACCTAACATTATTATAACAAGCGCAATTTAATTTAACCTAATCCAACTAAATATATTTTAATATAATTTTACAATAATTTAATAATAAACACAATGAAATATATTTTTTTTCGTAAGGTTCAGAATGATTTTTGCGAAATTAATGCATACACAAATTTTCGCTTGCCCTTTTCGGCAAGAAGTGCGTTGCTATTTAAGCCAAAATCGGAAGTTTTACGTATTCGGCACGAATATATATATATATATATATATATATATATATATATATATATATATATATATATATATATATATGCAAGAAAACCACTATGAAAAATAGAAGAATTCAGCTTTCGTGATACTCACATTATCAAGTTCCTTGATAATGTGAGTAGTCACGAAGCGCTTGAATTCTTCTATTTTTCATAGTTGTTTTCTTGCATATTTTGATATCACCTGTTTACTGTGATCTTTTGCATATATATATATATATATATATATATATATATATATATATATATATATATATATATATATATATATATATACCATTCTCGATGTAAATACTGCCTTGTAAGAGAAGTGTTGAGGAAGGTAAGGGCGAGTTAAACAATGAGGGAAAGTTACAAGGGAAGGATATAAAGCATATATAGACTAGTCTTTTAAAAACAAAGTACAATGTACAAATTCTCGTGTGATAGATCTTCATGTGTCTCAACTTGCACTGCCTCTGGGTGACAGCCTTCAAGAGATCCTTCAGGAGATCCTTTAAGATACCCTTCAAGAGATCCTTCAAGGGATCATTCTGGAGATCCTTCGAGAGATCCTTCGGGAGATCCTTCAAGAGATTCTGGAGATCCTTCGAGACATCCTTCAAGAGATGCTGAAGATCCTTCAGATCCCAAACAATAAAGAGCACAATTCCTAAAAAGAAATTCTCATAAACCCGCTGGACTAAATGGGAAGGAGATTGAAAGAGAAAAAGAAAAACGAAAATAGTGATGGACAGAGGGAGAGAGGAAGAGGAGGAGGGAGGAAGGAAGAGAAGGAGGGAGGGAGGAAGGAAGGAAGAGGAGGGAATAGAAAGAAAAATAGTGAGGGAAGAGGAAGGGAGGACCGGGAAGGAATGAAAGGGGCAAAGAGGAAGGAGGAAGATCAACAGAGGAAGGAGGAAGATCAACAGAGGAAGGAGGAAGACCAACAGAGGAAGGAGGAAGATCAACAGAGGAAGGAGGAAGATCAACAGAGGAAGGAGGAAGATCAACAGAGGAAAAGAGACAGAGTGGAAAAAGGGAGGCAGTGGAGTAATGGAAGGAGGACGGAAAGGACGAAAAAGGGCACGAGAAAGAAGAGGAGACAAAGTCAAGGACGAAAAAAGAGAGGTAGGAGAGAAGGTAGCAGGGAGGGAATAAAGGCAGCAGGAAGAGTACCAGGGAGGGCAGCCGGGAAGGTAGCAGAGTACCAGGTAGGTCAGCAGGGAGTGTAGCATGGAAGGCAGCAGAGAGGGCAGCAGGGAGGGCCGCAGAGAGGGCAGCATGGAGGGCAGCAGGGAGGGCCGCAGAGAGGGCCGCAGGGAGGGCAGCTGTGATGGTAGCAGAGAAGACATCAGTGAAGGCAGTAGGGAAGGCAACAGAGAAGACAGCAGGGAAGGCAGCAGGGAGGGCAGCAGAGAAAGCAGGGAAGGCAGCAGGGAGGGCAACAGAGAAGACAGCAGGGAAGGCAGCAGGGAGGGCAAAAGAGAAGACAGCAGGGAAGGCAGCAGGGAGGGCAAAAGAGAAGACAGCAGTTAAGGCAGCAGGGAGGGCAAAAGAGAAGACAGCAGGGAAGGCAAAAGAGAAGACAGCAGGGAAGGCAACAGAGAAGACAGCAGGGAAGGCAACATAGAAGACAGCAGGGAAGGCAACAGAGAAGACAGCAGGGAAGGCAACAGAGAAGACATCAGGGAAGGCAACATAGAAGACAGCAGGGAGGGAGCAGGGAGGGCAACATAGAAGACAGCAGGGAAGGCAACAGATAAGACATCAGGGAAGGCAACATAGAAGACAGCAGGGAGGGCAACATAGAAGACAGCAGGGAAGGCAACAGAGAAGACAGCAGGGAAGGCAACAGAGAAGACAGCAGGGAAGGCAACATAGAAGACAGCAGGGAGGGCAGCAGGGAGGGCAACATAGAAGACAGCAGGGAAGGCAACAGAGAAGAGAGCAGGGAAGGAAACAGAGAAGACATCAGGGAAGGCAACATAGAAGACAGCAGGGAGGGCAGCAGGGAGGGCAACATAGAAGACAGCAGGGAAGGCAACAGAGAAGACATCAGGGAAGGCAACATAGAAGACAGCAGGGAGGGCAACATAGAAGACAGCAGGGAAGGCAACAGAGAAGACAGCAGGGAAGGAAACAGAGAAGACAGCAGGGAGGGCCGCAGAGAGGGCAGCAGGGAGGGCAGCTGGGATGGTAGCAGAGAAGACAGCAGGGAGGGCAGCAGGGAGGGCAGCTGGGATGGTAGCAGAGAAGACAGCAGGGAGGGCAGCAGTGAAGGCAGTAGGGAAGGCAACAGAGAAGACAGCAGGGAAGACAGCAGAGAAGACAGCAGGGAAGGCAACAGAGAATACAGCAGGGAAGGCAGCAGGGAGGGCAACAGAGAAGACAGCAGGGAAGGCAACAGAGAAGACAGCAGGGAAGGCAACAGAGAAGACAGCAGGGAAGGCAGCAGGGAGGGCAACAGAGAAGACAGCAGGGAAGGCAACAGAGAAGACAGCAGGGAAGACAACAGAGAATACAGCAGGGAAGGCAGCAGGGAGGGCAACAGAGAAGACAGCAGGGAAGGCAACAGAGAAGACAGCAGGGAGGGCAGTAGGGAAGCCAGCAGGGAGGGCAGCAGGGAGGGCAGCAGGGAGGGCAACAGGGAGGGCAACATAGAAGACAGCAGGGAAGGCAACAGAGAAAGCAGAGAAGACAGCAGGGAGGGCAACAGAGAAGACAGCAGGGAATACAACAGAGAATACAGCAGGGAAGGCAGCAGGGAGGGCAACAGAGAAGACAGCAGGGAAGGCAACAGAGAAGACAGCAGGGAAGGCAACAGAGAAGACAGCAGGGAGGGCAACAGAGAAGACAGCAGGGAGGGCAGTAGGGAAGCCAGCAGGGAGGGCAGCAGGGAGGGCAACAGGGAGGGCAACATAGAAGACAGCAGGGAAGGCAACAGAGAAGACAGCAGGGAGGGCAACAGAGAAGACAGCAGGGAGGGCAGCAGGGAAGGCAGCAGGGAAGGCAACAGAGAAGACAGCAGGAAAGGCAACAGAGAAGACAACAGGGAGGGCAACAGAGAAGACAGCAGGGAGGGCAGCAGGGAAGGCAGCAGGGAGGACAGCAGGGAAGGCAGCATGGAGGACAGCAGGGAAGGCAGCAGTGAGGACAGCAGGGAAGGCAGCAGGGAGGACAGCAGGGAGGACAGCAGGGAGGGTAATCCACTTAGTGTTCCATTTTACAACTTTTTAAGTTACTGTTCATTACATACGTAATTCTCAAATTCAATTTAACAAGAACAGTTTGTAGCCTCTATCTTGTTTGTCCCTTCACCATCACCCCTTCCCATCACCCCTTCACCATCCCCCTTCATCACACCTTCCCATCATCCCTTCACCATACCCCTTTCCCATCACACCTTCACTATCACACCTTCCCATCATCCCTTCACCATCACACCTTCACCATCCCCCTTCATCACACCTTCCCATCATCCCTTCACCATCCCCCCTTCCCATCACCCCTTCACCATCACACCTTCACTATCACACCTTCACCATCACACCTTCACCATCACACCTTCACCATCACACCTTCACTATCACACCTTCACCATCACCCCTTCACCATCACACCTTCACCATCCCCCTTCATCACACCTTCCCATCATCCCTTCACCATCCCCTCTTCCCATCACACCTTCACCATCACACCTTCACCGTCACACCTTCACCGTCACATCTTCACCATCACACCTTCACCATCACACCTTCACTGTCACATCTTCACCATCACACCTTCACCATCACACCTACACCATCACACCTACACCATCACACCTTCACCATCACACCTTCACCACCAACACCACTAATACCACTACCTCCACCACTACCCCCACCACTACCTCCACCACTACCTCCACCACTACCACCATTACCTCCACCACTACCTCCACCATCACCACTACCTCCACCACAACCTCCACCACTACCTCCACCACAACCTCCACCACTATCTCCACCACAACCTCCACCACTACCTCCACATAACTACCGCCTCACCTATTGCCACAATTATTCCCATCTCTCCCCATCACAACTCCTTCCTCCACCACAACAACCGCTATACCCATCACCACAACCATTCCCATCTCCACCATCTCCCCAACCACCACCATCACCACCAGTCATAACCTTCATCACTACTACATCTCCCCCACTACCAGGTAGAGGTAGAGGGGAAGGGGGGAGAGACTAGAGGTGAGGGGAGAGAGTGAATGTGGTAAAGAGTGAGAGGGGAAGAAGAGTGTTCAAAATACCTTCAAGAGGATTTGGGTCTTTCTTTTAAAGCCTCTCTCAAGAGTCCTTTTTATTCAATACTCATTCAAGTGAGATTCTGAAGAAGTCTGTCTTTGGAGATTTTAACCCCCACCCCCTACCCCACCTGCTCCTGCTCCTCCTTCCCCTCTCCCTTCCTTCCTTCCTCCTTTTACTCTTTCCCCTCCCCTCCTTCACTTAATCCTCATCCTCTTGCTCTTAATAACTAAATGGTTATAACTGACCATAATTTTTAAAGGGGTGGACCGGTAAGCCAGCGGAAGGCCTCGGTCAGATGATCAAAAGCTCCAACCGCAGGTCACCATCTGACTAAGACCCGCGTCAGGAAACACTTGTCCTGTTTCCTGACGAACCTTACCTAACTTAACCTGGCTGTTCTTCCCTCCAGCTTGACTCTCACCCTCCTCCTCTCCCTCTCATTTGCAGTCATGGTAAGAGGCAAGAGGTCTTCACGCCTCTCTGGCAATACAAGGAATAACATGACCACATTCATGTTAATTCCTCTTTTTTAAAAGTTCTTGCAGCTAATACTTGATTATTAGGCTGAGAAAACTAATTATTTTTATTCGAAATAAATATTTTATTAAAATTCTTTTTTATTATTACTACTGTATTTATTAGTGATATTTTATCGGTTTTAAATATTTGTTTTTATTGTATCGCTAGAAAATGCAAATAATTTTTTGACGAGGTTGTTATTAAAACGAGAATTAAAAAAAAATTATTTGAGCTCATGAGCTCATCCCTATATAACCAGGAGCTCTCATGGCTAGAGCACCTCTTTACTGCTAAGACACGCGTTTCTTCTGGTTTTTCAGCTATTTTAGCTTGATGAAGGACCCCCCCTTATGCTTCTGAAAAAATCTTTGTCAACTATTTTACCCTTTTCTGGAGAGTTTCGATAAACTATTTAATTTTCACGAGACTTGTGAATATATACTATGTAAACAGAGAGACGAGAACAGTTGAGCTACACATTCCGATCTCGGTCTGATATATTAAACCCGCTGTTAAAACTTAAACCTATGCGCTAGGCTGTCTCCAGTTTTGACAAATATTTGACGTACTGTACTCCTAGTACAGTCATGATTTTTTTCTATTTTAAAGGAACTTTGTTAGAAGGTATAACAAAAAATTACCAAGGCGTTCGAACTGCACACTGCTAAAAGTAAACATATACAACAATATTAAAATCAACAAGTCAGTTAAAGGTAACAGTGTTGTTGTTGTTATGAACAACGAAATATACGACTTCCTCAGTGATCCCAACACTTCTGAAAAACTTAACAACACTTACCCTTTGACTAACACGAGCACGCAACAAGACTTACCCTTTGACTAACACGAGCACGCAACAAGACTTACCCTTTGACTAACACGAGCACGCAACAAGACTTACCCTTTGACTAACACGAGCACGCAACAAGACTTACCCTTTGACTAACACGAGCACGCAACAAGACTTACCCTTTGACTAACACGAGCACGCAACAAGACTTACCCTTTGACTAACACGAGCACGCAACAAGACTTACCCTTTGACTAACACGAGCACGCAACAAGACTTACCTTTGACTAACACGAGCACGCAACAAGACTTACCCTTTGACTAACACGAGCACGCAACAAGACTTACCCTTTGACTAACACGAGCACGCAACAAGACTAACCCTTTGACTAACATGAGCACGCAACAAGACTTACCCTTTGACTAACACGAGCACGCAACAAGACTAACCCTTTGACTAACATGAGCACGCAGCTCATCTGAGAAGCTAGCAACATCGGTAAACAACAAGAAAGATATGGAAACCGGGTCTTGGTCTTCCTTACTTTTAGAAACTTCCTGAAGTTCACAAGGAGAAGAAATCCCTTTATAAACACTATTTCAAACACGGGTTTCTTCCTCGCAAAATAATTCAGTGGATTTCTTTCCCCGTTTGCGGGAAGGTCTCGGATTCCCACATTACACACATTTCACTGGGAAAGACTGCAACCTGAATCTGGACAAGAAAATTTTATATATTGAAGTAGATTCCGTCTTAACCCAGAATCCAACTTCCTCAATATGAAATATTTTAACACGCATTTCCGCTCAGAATCCAGAAAATCAATGAAGATCCTCCAATGTATTATCATTCAACCGAGGTTTTTTTCGATCAAAAACTTGGATGTAATATAGGAAGCCCCTAACCTCTGTGTAATCCAAATTTTACGTGGAATATTTTGAGAAAACTCTGCTCTAATATACATAATCACTGACAGCGTTGTCACACCGGGGCCAGGAGCTATGAATCGACCCCTTGCAACCACAACTAGGTGAGTACACCTTGGTATGTACGTTGACTTCAATAACTCCTTCCAGAAGCTGCACAGATTATCCTCCTCACTAAATTCAAAGTAGAATGCGAGGATAAAACGAGATTAGCTTTCCTGGATATATTAATAATTAAGAGCACGCCTCACACACTCGACAGAATACAGAAGACTAATACAAAGCAATAACTGTAATACAGTTTTTGTAACCATAAAAAAAAAACAGTCTTCTTCCTTCTGGAGCAGGGAACGAACTCTGATACACAGATTGGTTTATCCAAGCCATACTCGCTATAGCTAACAAAAACTACTTCAAAGTTCAAACAGAACAGGAGAAAGATACACCAACAAATAACCTAACAATTCCTTCCCTCCCAGGGACTGAGAAATCAACAAACGCATCACAGAAGTAGCGACCAGCTAAGAGGCAGAGCCAGGAAATGTGACTCGACCCCTGCAACCACAAATAGGTGAGTACAGAAGTGACCTTCAACTGTCCCAATTAAACAGGTATTTTCTTAAAAAAAAAACAACCAAGAAACCGGTGAACACAAACTTCAGGAATTTACTAAATACGATCTATCAACAGAGTTTACATGGGTGAGACGAGCAGTAGTAGTCACTTAGAATAATTGAGTTTAAACGATCAATTAGAGGGGCACAGGAAAGCTCTGCCATTATCCAAACTGTGAAATCAGGTAACCACACCAGCACTGGGAGGGAGCTCAGATAACACAATGGAAACCCATATTAAAAGGAAGACGCTGCAAGCGCCAGTTAAACTAAAAAAAGGTAGCAAAAACCTTGCAACAAGAATCAGGAAGCAACAATGACAGGAACACAGTGACATTGGTTCTACAACAACCATTCTCTACAAACACTGGTTCTACAACAACCATTCTCTCCAAACACTGGTTCTACAACAACCATTCTCTAAAAACACTGGTTCTACAACAACCATTCTCTACAAACACTGGTTCTACAACAACCATTCTCTCCAAACACTGGTTCTACAACAACCATTCTCTCCAAACACTGGTTCTACAACAACCATTCTCTCCAAACACTGGTTCTACAACAACCATTCTCTCCAAACACTGGTTCTACAACAACCATTCTCTCCAAACACTGGTTCTACAACAACCATTCTCTCCAAACACTGGTTCTACAACAACCATTCTCTCCAAACACTGGTTCTACAACAACCATTCTCTCCAAACACTGGTTCTACAACAACCATTCTCTCCAAACACTGGTTCTACAACAAACATTTTCTCCACGATAATAATGATTCTACATATAGCTGACACTCAGCTGAGCTGCAGCGCAGGTCACCCGACACTCAGCTGAGCTGCAGCGCAGGTCACCTGACACTCAGCTGAGCTGCAGCGCAGGTCACCCGACACTCAGCTGAGCTGCAGCGCAGGTCACCCGACACTCAGCTGAGCTGCAACGCAGGTCACCTGACACTCAGCTGAGCTGCAGCGCAGGTCACCCGACACTCAGCTGAGCTGCAGTGCAGGTCACCTGACACTCAGCTGAGCTGCAGCGCAGGTCACCCGACACTCAGCTGAGCTGCAGTGCAGGTCACCCGACACTCAGCTGAGCTGCAGCGCAGGTCACCCGACACTCAGCTGAGCTGCAGCGCAGGTCACCCGACACTCAGCTGAGCTGCAGTGCAGGTCACCCAACACTCAGCTGAGCTGCAGTGCAGGTCACCCGACACTCAGCTGAGCTGCAGTGCAGGTCACCCGACACTCAGCTGAGCTGCAGTGCAGGTCACCTGACACTCAGCTGAGCTGCAGTGCAGGTCACCTGACACTCAGCTGAGCTGCAGTGCAGGTCACCCAACACTCAGCTGAGCTGCAGTGCAGGTCACCCGACACTCAGCTGAGCTGCAGTGCAGGTCACCCGACACTCAGCTGAGCTGCAGTGCAGGTCACCTGACACTCAGCTGAGCTGCAGTGCAGGTCACCCGACACTCAGCTGAGCTGCAGTGCAGGTCACCTGACAAATGATTTTAATCCCTCAAACGGTGATTAAAGTAAAATATGAATGCATATACACAGAGACATACACCTCCCGTTGTGTATATCCTGTGCGACAACATTATCAGTGGAGAGAGAGAGAGGAGAGAGAGAGAGAGAGAGAGAGAGAGAGAGAGAGAGAGAGAGAGAGAGAGAGAGAGAGGAGGCCTTATGACTCGAGACTCATTCGTGATATATAAAAAAACGCCCTTAATCAGGGAGTAAATAAGATCGCGTGAGATATTGCACAAACACCCAAGACTTCATTTCACAGGATTTGCACTAAAAAAATAAAAATAAATATAAAAAAGCGGCCTTAATTCCGTGTTGAATAGAGGGAAGGCTGTCTAATGCCCGCAATTAATTCCCGGCGGAACTGCCAAAAAATGAGAATTTTTTTTTTAATATTTCGGATTTTATTGAAAGCCAGACTATGTTGTTTTTGTTGTTATTGAGGTAAACGGAAGGTAACGATGTAATAAAGAAAATGCGATTTTTTTTGTTTTCAGGAAGTGGGAGGGGGGGGGAGGAGGGTGAAGAAAATGGATGGATAGGTAGTAGAATTGTTAGGTAAGAGGACACGCAAGTGCAACTAATGTGACATTTTATTGTGACAACGTTTCGCTCTCCAGGAGCTTTATGGATGCAGAGGATATATATAGTGATATATGTATACGTACAGCGAAGAGGCGGGGCCAGGAGCTGTGACTCGACCCCTGCAACCACAACTAGATGAGTACAACAAACACACACACACGGCGAACAGCCTCGCTAAACCAACATAAACCAGCAGTGCGGAAAATTACTGCTGGTTTAATGTCCCAACAGCTTTTAAGAACTCTCAGTTGGATGGGTTTAACGCCCTCGTGTGCGCCTGCCTCAGAAAAATGATTATTAAAACAAACCCACTCTTGTTTTAATCGTTGGTTTTATTATTTTGTTTTAAAAAATAAACGAAATGCTCTTGGTTATATAACTGCCTTGTTTTATTTTTTATTGAAAATGGGAAAAAAGAGGTCTGGTGACAGGTACTACCACTTGTTCCACCTGGTGACAGGTACTACAACTTGTTCCACCTGGTGACAGGTACTACCACTTGTTCCACCTGGTGACAGGTACTACCACTTATTCCACCTGGTGACAGGTACTACAACTTGTTCCACCTGGTGACAGGTACTACCACTTGTTCCACCTGGTGACAGGTATTACCACTTGTTCCACCTGGTGACAGGTAACACCACTTGTTCCACCTGGTGACAGGTAATACCACTTATTCCACCTGGTGACAGGTACTACCACTTATTCCATCTGGTGACAGGTACTACCACTTATTCCATCTGGTGACAGGTACTACCACTTGTTCAACCTGGTGACAGGTAACACCACTTGTTCCACCTGGTGACAGGTAATACCACTTGTTCCACCTGGTGACAGGTACTACAACTTGTTCCACCTGGTGACAGGTACTACCACTTGTTCCACCTGGTGACAGGTACTACCACTTGTTCCACAAGGAGTACTACCACTTGTTCCACGTGAAGGTACTACCACTTGTTCCATCAGGTGAGAGGTACTACCACTTGTTCCATCAAGTGAGAGGTACTACCACTTGTTCCATCTGGTGACAGGTACTACCACTTGTTCCACCTGGTGACAGGTACTACCACTTGTTCCATCTGGTGACAGGTACTACCACTTGTTCCACCTGGTGAGAGGTACTACCACTTGTTCCATCTGGTGACAGGTACTACCACTTGTTCCATCAAGTGAGAGGTACTACCACTTGTTCCACCTGGTGACAGGTACTACCACTTGTTCCACCTGGTGACAGGTACTCCACTTGTTCCACAGTGAGGTACTACCACTTGTTCCATGGTGACAGGTAATACCACTTGTTCCACCGGTGACAGGTACTACCACTTGTTCCATGGTGAAGGTACTACCACTTGTTCCACAGTGACAGGTATACCACTTGTTCCACCTGGTGACAGGTAATACCACTTGTTCCACAGTGGTACTACCACTTGTTCCACGGAGAGTAATACCACTTGTTCCACCTGGTGACAGGTACTACCACTTGTTCCATCAAGTGAGAGGTACTACCACTTGTTCCATCAAGTGAGAGGTACTACCACTTGTTCCACCGGTGAGTATACCACTTGTTCCACCGTGAAGGTACTACCACTTGTTCCACCTGGTGACAGGTACTACCACTTGTTCCACCTGGTGACAGGTACTACCACTTGTTCCACCTGGTGACAGGTACTACCACTTGTTCCACCTGGTGACAGGTACTACCACTTGTTCCACCTGGTGACAGGTAATACCACTTGTTCCACCTGGTGACAGGTAATACCACTTGTTCCACCTGGTGACAGGTATACCACTTGTTCCACCTGGTGACAGGTAATACCACTGTTCCACCTGGTGACAGAATACCACTGTTCTACCTGGTGACAGGTAATACCACTCGTTCCACCTGGTGACAGGTAATACCACTTGTTCACTGGTGACAGGTAATACCACTTGTTCTACCTGGTGACAGGTAATACCACTTGTTCCACCTGGTGACAGGTAATACCACTTGTTCCACCTGGTGACAGGTAATACCACTTGTTCTACCTGGTGACAGGTAATACCACTTGTTCCACCTGGTGTACCTGTCTAAACAATGAAATGTTTCCAAAATTATTTGGTTACCTAGGTTTGAAGTCTATCGACTACACGAGGGTCATTAAGCTGCGTGTCACCTGTTCACCACCAGTCAAGAATACTTTAATACCTAAAATAGTAATTTAAGTAAACTACCAGTGTATATAGTATATACACTGAGACATACCTGAGATATACCTCTCAATGCATACACCAAGACAAACACCTCTCTATGCATAACAGATATACTTCTCTCAGTGTATATCTGTGTATTGTCTCTCAGTGTATATCTGTGTATGTCTCTCAGTGTATATCTGTGTATGTCTCAGTGTATATGCACTGAGAGCAATATACACTTCTCCGTGCATATACACTAGGGAAATACACCTCTCAGTGCCTGCACTCTGGAGGATGGGTGAGGATATTACAGTCCTGGAGGTGGGAAGTACAGTACCTACACTATGAAGGATGGGTGAGGATATTACAGTCCTGGAGGTGGGAAGTACATTACCTACACTATGAAGGATGGGTGAGGATATTACAGTCCTGGAGGTGGGAAGTACAGTACCTACACTATGAAGGATGGGTGAGGATATTACAGTCCTGGAGGTGGGAAGTACAGTACCTACACTATAAAGGATGGGTGAGGATATTACAGTCCTGGAGGTGGGAAGTACAGTACCTACACTCTGAAGGATGGGTGAGGATATTACAGTCCTGGAGGTGGGAAGTACAGTACCTACACTATGAAGGATGGGTGAGGATATTACAGTTCTGGAGGTGGGAAGTACAGTACCTACACTATGAAGGATGGGTGAGGATATTACAGTCCTGGAGGTGGGAAGTACAGTACCTACACTATGAAGGATGGGTGAGGATATTACAGTTCTGGAGTGGGAAGTACAGTACCTACACTATGAAGGATGGGTGAGGATATTACAGTTCTCGAGGTGGGAAGTACAGTACCTACACTATGAAGGATGGGTGAGGATATTACAGTCCTGAAGGTGGGAAGTACAGTACCTACACTATGAAGGATGGGTGAGGATATTACAGTCCTGGAGGTGGGAAGTACAGTACCTACACTCTGAAGGATGGGTGAGGATATTACAGTCCTGGAGGTGGGAAGTACAGTACCTACACTATGAAGGATGGGTGAGGATATTACAGTCCTGGAGGTGGGAAGTACAGTACCTACACTCTGAAGGATGGGTGAGGATATTACAGTTCTGGAGGTGGGAAGTACAGTACCTACACTATGAAGGATGGGTGAGGATATTACAGTCCTGGAGGTGGGAAGTACAGTACCTACACTATGAAGGATGGGTGAGGATATTACAGTTCTGGAGGTGGGAAGTACAGTACCTACACTCTGGAGGATGGGTGAGGATATTACAGTCCTGGAGGTGGAAAGTACAGTACCTACACTCTGGAGGATGGGTGAGGATATTACAGTCCTGGAGGTGGAAAGTACAGTACCTACACTATGAAGGATGGTCGGGAATATTGTGATTCAGGTCACTGAACTGTAACGTTCCTATATTTCTGGCGGAAAAAAAACAATTGGACGAACAATGGTGAATGTGTTTCCTATCACTGTGGTCTTCGCACGTTTCTGGTCACCAGAAACCAGCATTATTGGTCTCTGGTCTCCCGAGCCCTATCGTACCTACTCGTAAAACTGTGACCCATTCATCTGTTTCAAATCACTTGTCACCACTGCTCACACCTGTTTCCTTCATATACTCTCTAAAAATCTGGTGTTGATAAACTGACTTGTCTTATGTTGTCAGTGTTGAGGTGCTACCACTGAGCTGTGTTGCCAGTGTTGAGGTGCTACCACTGAGCTGTGTTGCCAGTGTTGAGGTGCTACCACTGAGCTGTGTTGCCAGTGTTGAGGTGCTACCACTAAGCTGTGTTGCCAGTATTGAGGTGCTATCACTGAGCTGTGTTGCCAGTGTTGAGTGCTATCACTGAGGGGGGGGGGGGGGGGGGGGGGGGGGGGGGGGGGGGGGGGGGGGGGGGGGGGGGGGGGGGGGGGGGGGGGGGGGGGGGGGGGGGGGGGGGGGGGGGGGGGGGGGGGGGGGGGGGGGGGGGGGGGGGGGGGGGGGGGGGGGGGGGGGGGGGGGGGGGGGGGGGGGGGGGGGGGGGGGGGGGGGGGGGGGGGGGGGGGGGGGGGGGGGGGGGGGGGGGGGGGGGGGGGGGGGGGGGGGGGGGGGGGGGGGGGGGGGGGGGGGGGGGGGGGGGGGGGGGGGGGGGGGGGGGGGGGGGGGGGGGGGGGGGGGGGGGGGGGGGGGGGGGGGGGGGGGGGGGGGGGGGGGGGGGGGGGGGGGGGGGGGGGGGGGGGGGGGGGGGGGGGGGGGGGGGGGGGGGGGGGGGGGGGGGACCACTGCTCACACCTGTTTCCTTCATATACTCTCTAAAAATCTGGTGTTGATAAACTGACTTTTCTTATGTTGCCAGTGTTGAGGTGCTACCACTGAGCTGTGTTGCCAGTGTTGGTGCTACCACTGAGCTGTGTTGCCAGTGTTGAGGTGCTACCACTGAGCTGTGTTGCCAGTGTTGAGGTGCTACCACTGAGCTGTGTTGCCAGTGTTGAGGTGCTACCACTGAGCTGTGTTGCCAGTGTTGAGGTGCTACCACTGAGCTGTGTTGCCAGTGTTGAGGTGCTACCACTGAGCTGTGTTGCCAGTGTTGAGGTGCTACCACTGAGCTGTGTTGCCAGTGTTGAGGTGCTACCACTGAGCTGTGTTGCCAGTGTTGCAGGTGCTACCACTGAGCTGTGTGTTACCAGTGTTGCAGGTGATACCACTGAGCTGTGTTACCAGTGTTGCAGGTGCTACCACTAAGTGTGGTACAAGTGTTGCAGGTGCTCCACTGACCAGTGTGTACAAGTGGTGGAGGTGCTACCACAGTAGCCAGTGTGTACCAGTGGTGAGGTGCTACTCACGAGCTGTGTGTGTACCAGTGTTGGAGGTGTACCACTGGCTGTGTACCAGTGTTGCAGGTGTGAACTGACCTGAAGCCGTGTGTTCGTGCAGTTACTTGTACAGTGACCAATGATGCTACAAGTGTGGGTGGAAGTGTCTGCAGAGTACCAGTGATGAGAAAGAGAGAGAGAGAGAGAGAGAGAGAGAGAGAGGACAATATCCTGGTCGGAACCTGTCTCACACGTCAGGAAGATGGTGGCAGGGGAGATAATTGTAAACACGCACGCACACGCAAACACACACACACACAAAATGAAGCGGGGCCAGGAGCTGTGAATCGACCGGACCAGTATAGTACAGATGGGTAAGCTGTTTAAGTACATAATGTACAAGGATGGTAGGCTTATTTACAGTAAAAAAATGGGAGGAGTGTATGACAACTGTGGTGAGGGGGTAAGGAGACTGTACTCTGCACGAGTACCAGTGATGGTACAAGGATGGGCAGGAGACTGTACTCTGTACGAGTACCAATAATGGTACAAGGATGGGTAGGAGAGTGTACTCTGCACGAGTACCAGTGATGGTACAAGGATGGGTAGGAGAGTGTACTCTGCACGAGTACCAGTGATGGTACAAGGATGGGTAGGAGACTGTACTCTGCACGAGTACCAGTGATGGTACAAGGATGGGCAGGAGACTGTACTCTGCACGAGTACCAGTGATGGTACAAGGATGGGCAGGAGACTGTACTCTGCACGAGTACCAGTGATGGTACAAGGATGGGTAGGAGACTGTACTCTGCACGAGTACCAGTGATGGTACAAGGATGGGTAGGAGACTGTACTCTGCACGAGTACCAGTGATGGTACAAGGATGGGTAGGAGACTGTACTCTGCACGAGTACCAGTGATGGTACAAGGATGGGCAGGAGACTGTACTCTGCACGAGTACCAGTAATGGTACAAGGACGAGTATATTACAAGTAAAATCTTAATTTGTACTTTGGAACAAGATGTTCTTAAACGCAGTACACTGAATCAGTGATCTTTCACTATACTGGTGGTGTCAGGGGCCAGGAGCTACACTGTTCAATTCTTCCATAAACTCCGCTGTTAGTTTTAAGATGAACTTGATGTGTAGATTCCCTTCTGATGGCAGTGAGTCTACACGAAATATATTCGTAATGGCGTAATTATATTTCATAAGTTCGTAATGTAATAATGATGACAACTGCGATCAATAAAAATAATAATAAAATAATAAATAATAATAATAATAATAATAATAATAATAAAGGAGAAAATAGTATGAGAGAAACTTAATGATGTATTTAGTGTATCAGTTGTTGGGGTTTCCTTGTGGAGGTTAGGTTACGTTTATCAGGAAACAGGACAAGTGTTTCTTGACGCGGGTCTTAATCATATGACGACCCGAAGCTGGAGCTTTCAGTCATCTGACCGAGGCCTTCCACTGGTTTACCGGTCCACCTCTTTAAAAACTATGGTTATATGTAGTTGTAGAGGAGCCAGAGGAGCAGTGTGTGTGAGGGCGAGTCGACACTTTCCCAGGTACTGTCACCTAACGTCTGATTCTTTAAGGTTTCAGTCCTTTTTTTCTGAAATTTTTTCTGCGGTGGTGGTGAGGAGAGACGGATTACGTTCCCCACAACTGGAACATCCGGTCCACTGCTGCTTGTTTTGGGTTGTTTTATTGTACATGTTTCATGGAGGAGAGGAATTTCTGTGATTTCTCTGTAAAAGTAAGTCCTATTGCAGTAATCCTTAATATATAAATATGGTATATTTTGAGATCCTGACCTTCGGATATAGATTTAAATAACCTAGTTGTTTTTCCCAGCCCTTATTCCACTGACTTGTTCAGTCAAACTCCAGGGTAGATGTACTGCTGAAATCGTGAGAAATTTTGTAGTGATTCTTCTTTGTAGATTCGCCGGTATAATCACCCTTTTCCAAGAGGTGGCCCGGCCTTGGCTCCCTGTCGTGGGAGTGTCTCAGACCAATGTCTTGCCATGGGAGGAGGTATTTGTACCTCCTCGTATTCTGGGACTAGCTGTCCCCAGGCCTGGCCCCATTCCCCGCCCCCACGGGGCTCGGAGGGAGAAGCTAGGCACCTTGGGCTGCCACAAACCCCGCCCACACTGGGCTCGAAGGGTGTGGCAGCTGCATAGCAGCAGACGATGTCAGGAAGTGCAAAGGCAGCAAGCACTACACGATCCTTATGGAGCCACACCCCCAGCTTGGGGATTAAGCCCGAGCGCTAGGGAAGCTCAAGCATGCCTCTTGATGTATGTTGCTGCTGCTACTACTTCACTTGTCCGTTGCACTCTATCCTTTGTACATGAGTATCGGTATAGCAGGAATGGACTCGGGCAAGCTGTGTGTGTCAAACTCCTCTACCATCCGTCAGCGGCCATCTAGATACCCAGCAGGAATTAACATTTAAACCTTGGATTGGCAGAAGATCGTGTCCTTCTGAGGCTTGCGGGACATCTGCAAGCCTCAGAAAAAAACCTAGCTGCGAAAATTGATCTCTATAACTTCGTCTCTGAGAATTGTACGTATGTCTAATAAAAGTTATTCTCTTGGACGATCCGTAACACGACTCCACCTGCAGTGTTGGACCTGGATCCAAGATGTGTTATCATAACTCATCTTTAAATACTCAATATTTACACAGGATAAACAAGGAAACAGCCCGCGGTAAAAATTACATAAGCAGCTAATTCTTTTAGTTATTTTTGGCTATTAAAACCGATCATCTCAAAGAAAATGGGATGGCCTGGGGAGGAATAATTTCCGAATTTTGCTAATGACAAACCCGCTACATTTAATTATAATTAATTATACAATTTTTCCTTTGAACTTGTATTTTTCTGACCCCTGGTGGGAGATCCAGGGAAAGTTGTGGTTTCAGGGCAACGAAAAATATCTGGGGAGAATTTTTTTAGTTAACGCTAAATGTGTTCGGTGTGTTGAAATATATAGCAGTAAGGAGATTGCACAGGCTAAATACACAAATTTAGGACGTCTGGCTTTAAATGGACTTCCTACGAAGCTATAAATAATCTGGATACGGGTCTGTCCCATGTATTTAGTCTTGATGGACTGACCACCACCTATCAAGGCTGAGGGACTGACCACCTCCTATCAAGACAGAGACTGACCACCTCCTACCAAGGCTGAGGGACTGACCACCACCTAAAAAGACACCAAGACTGAGGGACTGATCACCTGAAAACTACTACTATTACTGTCTCCAGTTTTATTTATATTCGCTCGTCTTCAACTGAAGAAGCCTGTTGTACAGGCGAAACGTGTCGGCAACAAGATACCAAAGTATTGCACATGAGTCTTTTTCAGTAATAAAATAAGAATACAAATAACGTACTGCTAAATACAACGAAGAAAATATACACGTAGCAACGTTTCGCTCTGTGCAGAGCTTTAAGTTATATCTTGTCTCAATGTTTTGTTACGTGTCTTTTCTTCAGTATTAATAATCCAAGTTTAACACGTCAGTGCACTACCTACGTGGAGGTGGTCCGGGGGGGTCAACGCCCCCGCGGCCCAGTCCTTGACAACCGCCATGATACTGAGTCAGTCACCAGGAACCTGAGGAAACTGGACAAGTATCTTCACCAAGTGCCAGGTCAACCTGGCTGTGATGGATAAATGGGGCCAGTGGGCCGCCAGTAGCAACAGTCTGGCTGACCAGACAAATATGGCCCAGGCTTCAGGAATAGAAAAACTCTCGAAACTCGTATATTAAAGTCTATCGAATACATGTGGGGTCATAAACGCTGCAATTTCCCCAATATATAGGCCGGGGGAATAGTAATAATAATTGTTATAACTCTCGGAGCGAGTAGAACTCGAACCCATGGCCAAACAGGACTAAAACAACGAGGACAGTGTTCCAACCATGCTGGCAAAATAATAACCCAATAGTTAGAGCACTGACTTGCCATGGATTCGAATTCCGCCATTTCCGTGAGTTGTTTGCGATTCAGAAGACCAGCGTACACAGGTGGGCTAGTGTGGTCTTAACTAGCAGGTCTGGTGGATATCTCAGTAATGAAACTTCTATCCTGTGCTCAGCCATCAAAGTTGTATCACCAAGACTTTGATCAAAGTCCCGTGAGAGGTGATCAATCCAGTCACCAGCACTCATGCAAATTATCACCACCACCACTACTATTGCTATACTATTACTACTACTACTATTGCCACCAACACCAATTCTGCTACTACCACCACCACTACTACTACTATTACTACTACTACTACCACCACCATCAACTCAGCAACAGCTACTATTGCTGCTGCCACTCCCTTCTCCCGCCTCAACCCCTACCGTATTGTCTTCTGGCCTTCTCAATTTTTCTCTCCCCAGTTGGGACCTGACAATGGTCAAGCCACAGTATTGTGACTTTCTATTCCTTAAAGCATGGCCAAGCTTGTTCATCGTTCGTGTTCATGACTCCCAAGTTCACAACCTGAGAAAACATGAACCAGAAATTTGGAGAATACTGAAATTAAACCTGGGATCCAAAATACAAGTTCTCTATTTCAGATTATTTTGTAGTAAGTGGTACACTTGATAGTGTATGGTGCTTCAGTGGTACACTTGATAGTGTATGGTGCTTCAGTGGTACACTTGATAGTGTATGGTGTTGCTTCAGTGGTACATTGATAGTGTATGGTGCTTCGGTGGTATACTTGATAGTGTATGGTGTTGCTTCAGTGGTACACTTGATAGTGTATGGTGCTTCAGTGGTACACTTGATAGTGTATGGTGTTGCTTCAGTGGTACACTTGATAGTGTATGGTGCTGCTTCAGTTTTACACTTGATAGTGTATGGTGCTGCTTCAGTGGTACACTTGATAGTGTATAGTGCTGCTTCAGTGGTACACTTGATAGTGTATGGTGCTTCAGTTGTACACTTGATAGTGTAAGTTATGGTACTTCAGCCTGATCAACCAGGCTGTTAAGTATTCAAGACTACCAACTCAAGGCACTCAAGAATGTCAACCCACCACACTCAGGACTACCAACCTTCAACCCACAGGTTACCACCACCACCCAGGACAACTCAATACAGTGTTACCAACTACTGTCAGCTGACACACACACACACGCACAGGAAGTGGAATAGTGGAATAGTTTGGGAAGCGATGTAGTGGAGGCAGGATCCATTCATAGCTTTAAGAAGAGGTATGATAAAGCTCATAGCGCAGGGAGAGTGACCCAGTAGCGGCCAGTGAAGAGGCGGGGCCAGGAGCTATGACTCGACCCCTGCAACCACAACTAGGTGAGTAAACACACACACACGATTACCAGCCGACAAAACACGTTTCTGCTCCTCAATGCTGTTTTTGCTGTCATTTACAGCGGGAGATCACAGATATAAAATTTACACCTGCTTTTTTTTATACGCTGTTAAAGTTATCTTTTGTAAACGTGTAAATTTTTCATTTTCTCTCTCTCTCTCGTTTACTCTCTGTCTGTCTGTCTGTCTGTCTGTCTGTCTGTCTCTCTCTCTCTCTCTCTCTCTCTCTCTCTCTCTCCTCTCTCTCTCTCTCTCTCTCATGCACAACTTTCTCTTCCTGACTCTTGACAAAAATATGCCCCAGTTGAAACTCCTTGAAGATTCAAACTCTTTCCCAGACGCACCACGTTATCTTTCAACAACAGCAGCAGAAGGAACAGCAGCAGTAGCAGCAGAAGCGCGATAAGGAACAGCAGCAGTACCATGAGGAACAGCAGCAGCACCACCATAAGGAACAGCAGCAGCAGCAGCACCATAAGGAACAGCAGCAGCAGCAACAGCACCATAAGGAACAGCAGCAGTCGCAGCACCATAAGGAGCAGCAGCAACAGCCGTAACAGCTCCAGCAACACCACTAACAACAGCAACAGCAGTACCACCACCACCCTCAACAGCAGTAGCAGCATCAGCAGCACCATAAGGAACAGTAGCAGTAACATCAGCAGGATAAGATGAACAAAAAGAGTAATATTAGCAACAGAAGTGGCAGCAATTACAACTACAGTAGCAGCAACAATAGCAAAAACAGCAGCAGCAACAGCAGCAACAGCAGCCTCATAAACAATAAAAGCTGCAACAGCAGCAAGAACAGCCAAGAAGAGGATAAAGATGAAGAAGGAAGAAGCAGAAAGAAGAAGACGAGAGACGACGACACACAAACATCCGGGTTGCAGTGAGGAGACGAGGTAATGGTACGGGTCACGTATTCGTGCATTTGTTGACATGTGGATTTGGCGAGGGGAAAAAAATGAGGTGTTTATGCTGTGTTTGTATGAATGTCGGTCACAAGGTTGGGAGGAGGAAGAGGAAAAAGAGGGGTAGGGAGAGGAGGGAGAGGAGCGGAGAGGAAAAAGGGGGAGAGGAGAGGAAGAAGAGGGGGAGGAGGAGAGGAAGAGGAAGAGGAAAATAAGGAGGAAGAGAAGAGGAAGAAGAGGAGGACTGGGTAAAAGAAGAGGGAGAGAAGAGGAAAGTCATAATAAACAATAAAAGACCCAATACTGTGACTAGAACAACTCAAGAATGACTCACACTTTAGAAAGAACATTTCTGACGACGTTTCGGTCCATCTTGAACCACTGATAATGATCCAGGATGAACCCAAACATTGTCTAAGGTTTTCTCTCCAGAAGAGTGGCTTATTATTATTATTATTATTATTATTATTATTATTATTTACTACTACTACTACTACAGAATCAAAATAATTTAGCGACACAGCAATCAATACTCACATCTAAAGTCAGTTATTTTCACGATGTTTTTTAACATGTTAGTGACAACCAATTACCGACGAGAAATCTTAAGCACGAAGCTGATTGGTTGAGATCTCGAGGAGTGACCTCAGGCAAAACGCTGATTTGTTGAGACCCCGAGGAGAGACTTTAGGCATGACGCTGATTGGTTGAGACCCCGAGGAGAGACTTTAGGCATGACGCTGATTGGTCGAGATCCCGAAGAGAGACCAGGCACGATGATGATTGGTCGAGATCACGAGAAGAGATATGTGAAGTCTGCTTGAAAAGTCCAGCATCTTTCCTAGAAGACTAATTAAGATGAAGGAAGATATGAGTGAGGATGGAGTAGAGGGAGACGAGAAGGGCAGTGCAGAGAAGATAATTTGAAAGAAGCGAAGGTGAAAAAAAAGAGGGACACAAGCTAGAGAAAGAAGCAGTGGAAACTCCACACATGGATTCTAAAGCAAACATGATGAAGACCAAGAAGCTGGCAACTATGCCAAGCAACTGTATATTAAGAGGCAGCAGCCAGAGTTCAAACTACAGGCACACATCTGTGTATGTGTGTGTGTACCGCACCTCACTCATCTACACTGGTGTACGCAGGTACACCCAGGTACACGGTGTACACAGGTGCCGCACCTCACACACAGCTACACTGGTGTACACAAGTGCCACGCCTCACACACAGCTACACTGGTGTACACAAGTGCCACACCTCACACACAGCTACACTGGTGTACACAAGTGCCAGTCACCACTTACACAGTGCCACGCTCACACAGCTACCTGGTGTACACAGGTGCCACACCTCACACACAGCTACACTGGTGTACACAAGTGCCACGCCTCACACACAGCTACACTGGTGTACACAAGTGCCAGCTCACCTTCACATGCCACCAGCTACACTGGTGTACACAAGTGCCGCACCTCACACACAGCTACACTGGTGTACACAGGTGCCACGCCTCACACACAGCTACACTGGTGTACACAAGTGCCACACCTCACACACAGCTACACTGGTGTACACAGGTACAGCACAGACACATCAGCAGCAGCCCAGAAAGTCATCAGGTCGGTCGGTCTCTCTGTACAAACGGTCAAAAATATTACATCTCCATTATTCTTGATTAAATTTTCCAGTAACTGTCCAGTCACATATTCCTTCCTGCCTGCGAACTGAAATAAAAATAAACGATCGACTGTTTAGTGACTTGTCAAAATATTTATTAGAATTTTGGACAGACAATCAATCGCTTTCAATTCCAATTTCGAATCTGAGTTCCGCGTCTTTAGTGATTCGTAAGAGTAACAACCTAATGTCGTACTGTCAGAACCGGTGGACCATCCTAGGAACGAATCTGAGGGACTGATCACCTCATATACTATTTCTCCAAGGTTGATGGACTGATTACATCATCTTCATTTCACTACTACACTGCTGCCTCTGTATATGACTGAAGAAGCCTACTGTGTAGGCTTTCCTGAAGCACATGTGTCTTAATTATCAACTTGTCGGTATTTTATGGCACTTTCAACATTTCGCACTTTCGTGAAAGTAACAAGTTGCGCAAAAAAAGAGTCTTGTACCTGGCTTAACTTAGTGGCATCCTCAACACCTGTACCCCTGGCACTATAATGTATTTGCAGTAAGGATTTTAACTTTATCACCCAGCTGTGATAGCCTCCACTCTTGTCACAAATCACAGTTTACACAACACTTGGCCACCTTAGGCTGTCAGAGTCAAGATCAGTTCATTTTTCAATATTTGTGGCACCGTGGTGCAGGAAATTTATGGGTGTCTGTGTCTTATACAGCCGGTACTTTTTTTTTTTTGCAAATTCGTCTTATGTTAAGAAAAAACAGCTTTTGATTGATGTGAAGGAGGGGGGGGGTCTTAGGTAGAGTTGCTCATATATTTTTAAAAAATACGTGAAACATTAAAAAACTCAGATAAATGTACTAACATGGTATTTTATTATATATTTCGACGTTACAGATCATTTTTATTTTTTTATTAATAATTTACATATGCTAGAGTCCACGTATTGTTTATACAACGAGATGAAAATGATGATTAAAGCGCCTAAGACTTTAGATTTAGTCCTCTTAAGGAAATATCATCAAAAGGAAGCACTAAAACTGTAGGTTAAAAGAGCGACTGGGAAAGTGGAGGTAATCAAACGGGGAGAGTAGTTTAAATTCCTGGCTTTAAGAACCCTTCACCAGCATCAAGGCACCTCTCTCTTGAGAAGAGTCTTGCGGGAGAACAGTTGTCGCGACTGCATCCTCATAAAAGACGCGTCCAACCTTAGCTTCTGACCTGGCAGGTACTAGTTTGTGGTCCATCAAACGCTGGCACAGCCTGGTCTACACCAGTTGCTACTATTTTCGACTCAGTGGACAGGCTCATCCATAAGTGGTCCCAAAACTTCGGCGGGAGGGATCAAGCAGTCCCTCTGGCCGTAGCTGCTCTTTTAGCCCAACATAAACCATCCCCTTTAAGTCATTCAAACGAAGAATAAGTCACAATGCCGTGAGCGTCACAATTCTCAAATAAGATAAGATTTCTTCGGATTTTTAACCCCGGAGGGTTAACCACCCAGGATAACCCAAGAAAGTCAGTGCGTCATCGAGGACTGTCTGTCTTATTTCCATTGGGGTCCTTAATCTTGTCCCCCAGGATGCGACCCATACCAGTCGACTAACACCCAGGTACCCATTTGCTGCTAGGTGAACATGACAACAGGTGAAAGGAAACACGTCGAAATGTTTCCACCACGCCGGCAATCGAACCCGGGCCCTCCGTGTGTGAAGCGAGAGTTTTAGCCACCAGGCCACCGGCGTCCTAACCCGAAAAGCGGAAATTAAAACTAGACGAGATTTCGATATGCCTTGGATTACTACTGAGTCACAAACATAACAGAGTCCTAGACGGACGCGGGAAAAAACATCTAGTTTTAAATTTTAATTTAAGGGTTAGTTGTGACTTATTTGGTCTTTACACTCTGGGGACAATGTAACGACCAGAAGAGAGCAATGATAGGTGCAGCTATGGGCAGCCTCACCCATGATAAAAGATGCAGCTATGGGCAGCCTCACCCATGATAAAAGATGCAGCTATGGGCAGCCTCAGCCATGATAAAAGATGCAGCTATGGGCAGCCTCACTCACCCAGAATACTTCTCAATGTCGTCATTCCATCAGGTGACTAAATGAAAGGTTACTAAATAAATGGTGAGCCTCACATATGACTTAACTTCACTCTACGATAACAGTGCGAAAAAATACCTGTCGGAACTCATTTCCTTAGACCTGTAAATTCGGATTGTGAAGGACCTGCCTAGTATGGGCCAACAGGCCTGCTGCAGTGTTCCTTCTTTTTTATGTTCTT
>WNWK01002385.1:170000-212248 GCA_009830355.1 Cherax destructor
CATTCTAAACCTGACGAGAAAATTGTTTCATTGTGTTTGTTTATTATTAAATTATTGTAAATTTATCTAAAATATATTTAGTTGGATTAGGCTAAATTAAATTGCGCTTGTTATAATAAGGTTAGGTAAGTTTTCTAAGGTTCTTTTGGAACAAAATTATGAATTTTTACATTAACATAAATTACAAAAAAATAAACGTATAAGAGAAAAGTTTAGAAAGAACTTAATTTTAAATGAGTTCTTGCTAATTGACCAATTTTACCTATTCGGCACGACATTATTATATATATATATATATATATATATATATATATATATATATATATATATATATATATATATATATATATATATATATACATACGTCTCAGTCCATAGCAGGATTGGAACCTGCAAACTGGGCCTCAGAGTACACAGTACTTTACCCACACCGCCAGACTCACCGCTGTGTGGATAACACACATACATTTTTCCTCCATCTATCTTCAACCATTCCTTCATTACTCCTCTATTTTCATGTTTCCTACATTTCTTGTCTTTATTTTCCACCTCTGTTCCTTATTCCTCCACCTCTGCCTCCTCCTCCTCCTTGCCACCTACTCCATCACACTCTCTCATTCCTCTTTATTACTCCCTGCACTCTCTTTCTCCTGTGTTCTTAATATTAAAATATTATCTGTACTCGGATACTCAGGCCTTTTACTGCCTGTCTGCCTGCAGCATGAGTGCCTGCCTCCCTGCAAGCTTGCAGCATGAGTGCCTGCCTCCCTGCAAGCTTGCAGCATGAGTGCCTGCCTCCCTGCAAGCTTGCAGCATGAGTGCCTGCCTCCATGCAAGCTTGCAGCATGAGTGCCTGCCTCCCTGCAAGCCTGCAGCATGAGTGCCTGCCTCCCTGCAAGCCTGCAGCATGAGTGCCTGCCTCCCTGCAAGCCTGCAGCATGAGTGCCTGCCTCCCTGCAAGCCTGCAGCATGAGTGCCTGCCTCCCTGCATGCTTGCAGCATGAATGCCTGCCTGCCATTTTGCCTGCCTGCCTGCCTGCCTGCGTGCCGAATGGGATGCAATCCTTTTTGATCCGAGGAAGGCTTGGGTAACTTCAATTTCTTGGATTCAGAGTCCTTCAGCAGCAACAAGGCAGCACCCACCCTGGCAGGGATTTCCACACTTTTGCAAGACTACATCCTGGTGAGTGAACCTCAACCAAGTGTATGTTGCTGTTAACACACATACACCATGCCTCTACCCGACGACGACGACGAAGAAGAAGAAGAAGAAGAAGAAGAAGAAGAAGAAGAAGAAGAAGAAGAAGAAGAAGAAGAAGAAGAAGAAGAAGAAGAAGAAGAAGAAGAAGAAGAAGAAGAAGAAGAAGAAGAAGAAGAAGAAGAAGAAGAAGAAGAAGAAGGAGGAGGAGGAGGAGGAGGAGGTAATAATAATAATAATCATAATGAGGAGTAGGATAAGAAATGTAGTAGTAGTGTGGCAGGAGACAGGTGTGGGCCACACAGCACAAAAATAACACTCCAATTAACAACATATGGCATTTTTCCCACAAACTGAAGAAAGAAGTACTGTACTGCCCCTCCTCACCCTCTCTCTCTCTCTCTCTCTCTCTCTCTCTCTCTCTCTCTCTCTCTCTCTCTCTCTCTCTCATCTGACCCTCAGATATCCTCCACTTCCCCTCAAACAGGTGCTCCGGATGCCCATAAAACCCCCTTTCTACCCCGAGGGAAATCACGGTGAGGGAGACTGTGACTTTCCTCCCTCTCTCCCTTCGTTCCTCTCCCTTCCTCTCTTTACCCCTCCCCCTCTTCTCTCTCTCTCTCCCTTTTCTTTCCTTCCCAATATTCTCCTTTCCCTGTCCTTTTCTCCCTCTCTATCTTTCATTCCCTCTGTTTACCTCCTTCTCCCTACCTTTCTTTCTTATCGCCCTCGTTCCTATCTTATCTTTCCTTGTTTCGTTTTTTTTCACTGTTTCTGTTCTTTCTCATCATTTCCAATTTCTTTTTAATTCTCACCCTTCCATACCTTCCTTCCTTCTCTTTTTTCTTCCTTCCCTCCTCTGTCTCTTCTCTCCCTCCAATTCTTCACGTTAAAAAGGGGATAAGAAAAGCTAAACGGGACTACGAAATTAAAGTTGCTAGGGATTCGAAAACTAACCCAAAAAGTTTTTTCCAGGTGTATAGAACAAAAGTTAGAGATAAGATAGGTCCCCTTAAAAATAATTATGGGTATCTTACTGACAAAGAGAATGAAATGTGCTCTATTTTTAATAATTATTTTCTCTCGGTTTTCACTCAGGAAGACACTAATAATATCCCAAGAATTAGGTATTTTAGTGGGCCTGAAGAAGATAAATTATGTAGTATCACAGTCACTAGCGAAAAGGTTATCAAACAGATAGACCGTTTGAAGCAAAATAAATCGCCAGGCCCTGATGAGCTTTTTTCAAGGGTTCTTAAGGAATGCAAAATAGAACTCTGTGAACCCTTAACTAACATTTTTAACCTATCTCTTCAAACAGGTGTAGTGCCAGATACGTGGAAGATGGCTAATGTAATTCCTATTTTTAAAGCAGGGGACAAGTCGTTACCATCAAATTACCGCCCAATAAGTCTAACATCAATTGTAGGCAAATTACTAGAGTCGATTATAGCTGATAACATAAGAAGCCATCTCGATAGGCATAATTTGATTAATGATACTCAGCATGGATTAAATCAGGGCCGTTCCTGCCTAACTAATTTATTAACTTTTTCAGTAAGGCTTTTGAGGCAGTTGATAATGATAAAGAATTCGATATCGTTTATTTGGATTTTAGTAAGGCTTTTGATAGAGTACCACATCAGAGACTGTTAAAGAAAGTGGCTGCTCATGGCATTGGGGAAAAGTGTTGTCATGGATCGAGTCATGGCTCACCAATAGGAAGCAGAGGGTGTGCATAAATGGGGTTAAATCGGAGTGGGGATCTGTAACAAGTGGCGTTCCTCAGGGATCGGTTTTGGGCCCATTGTTGTTTATAATATATATAAATGACCTTGACGAGGAATTTCTAGTGATATGAGCAAATTCGCTGATGACACGAAGATAGGTAGGATAATCGATTCAGACGTAGATGTCAGTGAACTACAGGAGGATTTAGACAAACTCAATTCCTGGTCAGAAAAATGGCAGATGCAGTTCAATGTAGATAAATGCAAAGTTCTAAAGCTCGGGAGTGTCCATAACCCAAGCACTTATAAGTTAAATAACGTAGAACTTAGCCATACAGATTGCGAGAAGGACTTGGGGGTGATGGTAAGCAGCAACCTTAAACCAAGACAGCAATGCCTAAGCGTACGTAATAAGGCAAATAGATTACTGGGATTTATATCAAGAAGTGTTAGCAACAGAAGTCCAGAGGTTATATTACAGCTTTATACATCATTAGTAAGGCCTCACCTAGATTACGCAGCTCAGTTCTGGTCTCCATATTACAGAATGGACATAAATTCGTTAGAAAACATTCAGCGTAGAATGACTAAATTAATACATAGCATTAGAAATCTTCCTTACAAAGAAAGATTGAAGACCCTTAAATTACATTCACTTGTTAGACGTAGAATGAGGGGAGACATGATCGAGGTATACAAGTGGAAAATGGGTATTAACAAAGGGGATATAAATAAGGTCTTGAGGGTATCTCTCCAAGAGAGAACCCGCAACAATGGATTCAAGTTAGATAAGTTTAGATTTAGAAAGGATATAGGAAAGTATTGGTTTGGAAATAGGGTAGTTGATGAGTGGAACAGTCTGCCTAGTAGGGTTATTGAAGCTAGGACCTTGGGTAGTTTTAAATTTAGGTTGGATAAATTCATGAGTGAAAGGGGTTGGATTTGAGTGGGAATTGCACATGAGTAAATAAAATTATCAAAGCTTATTTCTTGGGTAGCATTGAAAATTAGGTTGAACAAATATTCTGTTAGTGGGATGGAATGTGAAGGACCTGCCTAGTATGGGCCAACAGGCCTGCTGCAGTGTTCCTCCTTTCTTATGTTCTTATGTTCCCCTCCACTCATACCCTCCTCTCCCCTCCATTAATACCCTTCCCTCCCCTCACATAATCTCCCCTCCACTAATACCCTCCCCTCCCCTTACATACTCTCCCCTCCATCCATATTCTTCCCTCCACTCCATATCCTCTCCTCCACTCCATATTCTCCCCTCACTTCACATACTTTCCCCTCCACTCCATATTCTCCCCTCACTTCACATACTTTCCCCTCCACTCCATATTCTTCCCTCCACTCCATTTTTTGCCCTCCATACTTACATGAATCACCTTGTTCCTTCTCGCCCTCCCTGCCCTACATCACCCTCATCCTCCCTTATAAATCACCATCATTTCTCTTCTCCCTCCCTTCCCTTCTTCCTACCATACACCAATATACATTCTCCCCTATTTCATCTCCATCCATCTAAGGCCTCACTGCTCCATAACTCTCCCATGATATTGTTCATCTATGGGACAGTAACGAGAGAGGGAGAGGCAGAGAGGGAGAGCCAGAGGCAGAGAGAGAGAGAGAGAGAGAGAGAGAGAGAGAGAGAGAGAGAGAGAGAGAGAGAGAGAGAGAGAGAGAGAGAGAGAGAGAATGTTATAGACTCCAAAGTAAGATGGGCAATATAGTTAAACAGTGCTTCAAACTGTCTCAATGTCTTACTGTCTCAAACAGTGCCACGAACAGTACCTCACATGATATCTTTAAAGAGTGTGGTGTACATCACGCACCTTACGTTCACTCAGTGTGCATCACACAGCTACATCTTGCACTCCCTCTACAATCACCCAAAGCCTGGTAGCCCGCACTTGGATCTACTTAGCATGGGCCAGTAGGCCTGCTTCAGTGCTCCTTTCTTATGTTCTCATGTCATCGGTGCCCCACGATTATACTGTGAATAGCTGCTACTTACATACGTCAAACAATCAGGGTGAGAGGTTGACCTCCAGACGACCTGAATACCTACAGTCTGTCTCTCACTATCTCTGGCAGATTACACTTACTAGTGTCTCTTGTATGAGTTTCTGAGTTAATTACAATAAGCAAATTTACCTTTGCTATTTTATTACGATACTTACTATTATCGTATGTGTGGAAAAGAACTCTTGTGTACAGTTCAGAAAACGTTTTGCCACTTATGTTTTTATGTTAAACGTCAAAGTACTGTGCACGCGTTAATAAATGTCCTGAACTGTGCACAAGTGTATTTCCCACAAATTGGCTTATGTCTCTATTTATTCTTACATCTATGTCGTTTATTTATAATGTGAACAACAAAGGGCCCAACAGTCACCCCTGTGGAATACCGCTTGTGATGCATCCCCTTTCTGATTTATTCCCATTTATGCAAACTCTCTGTTACTTGTCAACAACTGGTCTGTCCAGGAAAAAATCTACCTTCCTATTCCGGGTGCCTCGACTTTCCTCAGTGTTCGGTGGGGAACCTTATCAAAAGCCTTACCCAAGCCTATATACACTATCATTTTTATTACCATGATCTACCTCCTCAAATATTTATTGAAAAAAAAAGGTTACTAAATTCCTAAGGCCGAGATTCACTGATCAATTTATCTTTCAAGATGGCTTCGATTAGCCTCGACAATTATTGATTCCATCAATTTTTCCCACAATGGAGGTTAGGTTTGATCTATAATTCAAAGCTAAGGACCTGTTCTTCTACGTTGTCGATAGGTATCACATTTGCCATTTTTTCCTTATCCAGTACTAAGGCAGTTTGTAGCGATATGTTAAGATTAGCAAATGGTTTGCAAAATTATTCTTTATAAACAGTTCATCAGGGCCCAGTGATTTGTTTGATTTTAATCTTTCATTTCACATTTGGTAGGTTGGAAATCCCGAGGCAGATAATATTCAGTGTGGGATTATCAAGACTATCAGAGACAGCTGCCTTCCTTATCTGATCAGTGAACGCTGTAGTTGCTGACGATGGTTTATATACAAAGATAATTACCAGATTCATATTTTCCTCTTTGATACCTAGAATTTCTATTGTGTCATTTGATGAATTTAACACTTCTGTACAGAAAAACGTGTGTATCACATAGAGTCCTACTCCTTCCTGCCACCTATTTACTGTCACATCAATAAATATTGTAGTTTTTAATAACTATCTCACCATCCAAACCATGCCTTGTGTGTGCTTCTGTAAATGGTCCAAACACAGCACTGGCCTCCGCGAGGAACCACTTGTATAACTAACGTTGTCACTTCTATTTTTCAAACCCATCATGTTTGCAAAAAGCAAAGGAAGGAGGATATACATTTTTGGGGAAGTGGTAGTAGTAGTAGTGGAGACAGTCATATTCTAGGAAAGGAGCACTGCAAAGAAGCTGGCGGCCCGCATGGGTGGGACGAGAACACAGAGGGAGGAAAAGACGAATTGGGATGTTTTGGTTTAGTGTGGGTATTGTTAGTGCCATTGACACTGTGCTATAGTGTGATCTTCCCGGTGCTGTCGGTATTATGGCATGTTGTATGTTTGGCCCTTGTATGTGTGTGTAACCGGTTCACTGGGATCCAGTGCCACGCGTCTCTGTATCCCCTGTGTTCTTTCATTGAGTTTCCTGTCTCTTAGATGGCACCTCACTCCTCCCTAAAAACACGCTTATTTTCATTGTTTTCCACACTTTCTGCCTCTTGATACATAGTTCTGTATCATCGCGTTTTCTTGAAGTCGTAATATTGTTTTAAACCACAACCTTAAAACTGTATTAACATATTTATGAATTCGCTTCGCAAAACATTTCTAAAAACACAGCATTGAGTGTCTAAACATCTAAAAACCGCACACAAAACATCTTATAATCGGGGGTAAATAATAATAATAATAATAATAATAATAATAATAATAATAATAATAATAATAGCAATATGTTGTTTCAGCATGATACGATGTTTGTACAGAGGTGACATTTAGTTGTGCATGCAAAAAATCCAGAGAAGTTTAAACCCCAAGTATAACCACTGAAACACCACTCATAACACACTGGCAACCAACATGCAAATTTCCACGTAACTCTAGAACCAACAGAGAAATTAAACCTCTGGCGTAACTCTTTAAACCCCACTCAGAACACGTTGCAGCCACTCGCTAAGGTCTCAGCCAACATTACTCAAGAACCCGCAGAGCTTTTAAACCCAATTTAAAAAATCACTCTGACAACCAATTAAAAGCTACTCTGAGAACACGAGGAAACCACCAGACCATTAGAGAGGTCTTCAAGAAAGCCTGAGAAGCTCATGGCAAGACAAAAGAAGCCTTCAATGGGTGAAGACGGTAAGGGAAGCAATGTAAACGATAATGGCGTCATTACTGCCAGACGACCGCCAATCTGGCGGCTGTAAATTCATAGTTAAAAGGGTTATAAACTACCTTGTTGGATCCCCTTGTTAAGTGCAGCACTTGATATAAACGGATGTTGTGTGTGTGTGTTGTATATATATATATAAAGCGTAATACTAATGAAAACATATGTACTGTTAAAAGTTGTATAGGGAGAGAGACCCGAGACAGGCTCAGAGGACGCATGAAGGACATAACAAGTGGAGTGAAAAAAAACATAATGAAGGAGGAAACTAAAAAAAACGAAAATATTAGAACCAGTGGATAAAAATTACAGAGCTAAATTATTATTGAGAGAGCCACAAAAGTTGTAGTATACAGAGAGAGAGAGAGAGAGAGAGAGAGAGAGAGAGAGAGAGAGAGAGAGAGAGAGAGAGAGAGAGAGAGAGAGACAGAGACAGAGAGACAGAGACAAACCGAGAGACTAAATATTTGTGTACGTTTTAAAGATATATTTTTTCACTTATGTTAATATAAAAATTATGTAAAAACACAATGCAATATATATTTTTCGTTAGGTTCAGAATGATTTTTGCGAAATTATTACATACACAAATTTTCGTTTGCCTTATTCAGCAAGAAGAGCGTTGCTATTGAAGCCAAAATCGCAAGCTTTGCCTATTCGGCACGACATATATATATTAAATTTTAAATGGTAAACACTCAGGTAAACTTGTAATCAGACGTAGGTACACGTGTAATCAGACGCAGGTACACCTGTAATCAGACGTAGGTACACCTGCAATCAGACGTAGGTACATCTGCAATCAGACGTAGGTACACCTGCAATCAGACGTAGGTACACCTGCAATCAGACGCAGGTACACCTGTAATCAGACGTAGGTACACCTGCAATCAGACGTAGGTACACCTGCAATCAGATGCAGGTACACTTGAGACACACTATAACCCTTCGTTAGACACTGAATCTGTAATTAGACAATGGCGCACCTATAATTAGATATTATAAAACCAGTAATTAGACGTTCTAAAACCTGAAATTAGACGTTGGTACACAGTTAATTAAGATGTGGTTCACCTGTGTAAAGGAACGAGGAAGTATAAATGACAACAGAAGAAATAACTGAACCAGCGCAGACATCTTAATCCTCTTAGAGGCGCCGAAACTCGCAGAATTCTCTAATTTTTGCCATGACTGTGGCGTGTTCTGGGAAGGTGGGGGGGGGGAAGGGGGGAAGGAAGGGAGGCAAGAGTAGGGAGGAGGAGGAGGTAGGTGTGAGGTGATGAAGGAGTAAGAAGAGAGGCTGGTACGAGGGGATGGATGAAGGAGTGAGGAGAGCTAGGTAGGTACGAGGGGAGGAAAGGAGGGATTTACTAGGGGAGGGAAGTTGGGGTGAGGGGAGTGGGAAGGGCTGAGGGGAAAAGAAGCAGGGATAACTGGTCTTAGTACTATCTGGTTCTTTGGAATGTGTTGGTTCTATATAAAGGAACAGTAAATGTCATTCTGTTGTCATTCAACATTAAGTTATATTACTGTAGTTCGCTTAATTCATATTTTAATTAGATTTTCCAAATACTATTTTGTGATATTTCAAAATATTTTTTATTATTTTAGATTCTGACGATGATTGAAGAAAAATCCAAAACGTAAATTATATATGAAAAAAAATAGAGAAATTCCAAGCGATTTCGTAATTTCACTATTTTTTCAAAGTGGTTGTTCTGTATATTGTGATATCACCTGATCTTATTGCATATATATATATATATATATATATATATATATATATATATATATATATATATATGTGTGTGTGTGTGTGTGTGTGTGTATGTGTGTGTGTGTGTTTTATCACAAGCATCACCCACCACAGTATCACCGCAACACAGGTAACTCCACCAGGTTACTACACAATTAACCATGTGGCCTTGCGTGTTGCAGTATCGACCAGGTGTAAGGTCAAGGAGTGTTGACCCCCAGCGAGGAACACAAACCGGTTCACTTCCTGCGCATTACGTCCCCGAGGCTGGCAAAACAGCTTATAATTCAGCGAGTTTAAGAGGCGCATTTGTCTTCATAGCATCTGGCTTCCTGTGTACTGCTGGGAAACTTGAGTTCAGCTGTCGTGACTGTACGATGGTGTGAAGGACGTAACAACCACACGTACGTCGTGGTTTGTTCTTGTAATCTGGTTTTGTTTGGTTGTTTTGATCTGCTTTTTGGTTTAGTTTGTTTTGATCTGCTTTTTGGTTTAGTTGTTTTGATTTGGTTGTTTTTATTTAGTTATTTAGATTTGGTTTAGTTTTGATCTGGTTGATTTGGTTTATTTGTTCTGATCTGGTTGTTTTGGTTTATTTGTTCTGATATGGTTGTTTTGGTTTATTTGTTCTGATCTGGTTGTTTTGGTTTGTTTACCTTTGATATACCTTTGAAGAGTTTCGAGAGTATCTACTCCCTGAGCCCGGCCATGGGCCAGGCTCGTCTGGTGCTTGCCTGGTCAACCAGGCTGTTGCTGCTGGAGGCCCGCTGCCCCACATATCCCTCACAGCCTGGTTGATCTGGCACCTGGTGAAGATATTTGTCCAGTTTCCTCTTGAAGGCTTCTACACTGGCTCCAGCCGTGTTTCGGATATCTTCTGGTAAGATGTTGAATAGTCTGGGACCCCGGATGTTAATACAGTGCTCCCGTATTGTCCCCACCGCACCCCTGCTCCTCACTGGGTTTATTTTACACTTTCTCCCATATCTCTCACTCCAGTATGTTGTTATGGCAGTGTGCAGATTTGGGACCAGGCCCTCAAGTACTTTCCATGTATATATTATCATGTATCTCTCTCTCCTCCGCTCCAATGAGTACATGTTCAAGACTTGAAGGCGTTCCCAATAATTTAGATGTTTCAATGGCTCAATGTGAGCCGTAAACGATCTCTGGATTTGTTCCAGCTCTGCTATTTCTCCTGCCCTGAACGGGGCCGTCAGCACTGAGCAGTATTCTAAGTGAGGGAGCACTAGCGATTTGAATAGTGTCACCATCGGCATTATTTCCCTTGTTTTGAAAGTTCTCAATACCCACCCCGTCATCTTCCTGGCTGTTGTGATCTTTGTCTTGTTATGGTCTTTAAACGACAGATCAGCAGACATAATTATTCCCAAGTCCTTTACGTGTTCCTTTCGTTCTATGTGGTGACTCTCTTGCGTTTTGTATATAGTGTTCCTTTTGAGTTCTTCTTTTTTTCCATACCTAAGCAGCTGAAACTTATCACCATTGAACGTCATGTTGTTCTCCACTGCCCATTGGAAGACCTTGCTTATGTCCTCCTGTAATTTTTCAGTGTCCTCTACCGTAGTGACTTTCATGCTTATTTTAGTGTCATCTGCAAATGATGATACAAAAGTGTGCTGGGTGTTTTTATCTATGTCTGCTATGAGGATGAGAAACAGCAGAGGTGCCAGGACAGTGCCTTGGGGCACTGAGCTTTTGACCTCGCTGATGCTGGATCTTGCCCTGTTCACTACTACTTTTTGTGTTCTTTGTGTTAGGAACTCAAAAATCCATCTGCCTACCTTCCCCGTAATGCCTATGGCCCTCATTTTGTGCGCTATCACTCCATGATCGCATTTGTCAAACGCCTTTGCAAAATCTGTGTAAATCACATCTGCGTTTTGGTCGTCCTCCAATGCCTCCGTAATTCTGTCATAATGGTTCAGCAGCTGTGACAGGCATGATCGACCCGCTCTAAAGCCATGCTGGTTCGGGTTATGTTGGTTGTGCTGGTCCATGAACTTTGTAATCTGCCGTCTCATCACTCTTTCAAAGATTTTTATGATGTGAGAAGTGAGGGCTACTGGTCTGTAATTTTAGCTAGTGCTCTACTACCTCCCTTATGCAAAGGAGCTATGTCTGCACTCTTTAAGGCCTCTGGAATTTCACCTAGATCTAAGCTCTTTCTCCACAGAATACTAAGGGCTCTTGCTAATGGTACTTTGCACTGCTTTATAAATAAAGCATTCCATGAATCTGGTCCAGGTGCTGAGTGAGTGGGCATGTTGGCCATTTCTTTTTCGAAATCTATGGGATTTGTACTAATGTCGGTTAGGTGGTCTGCGCAGCCTTCTGCTGGAGTGAAAAATATTTCTGCATTTTCTACCTTGCTGTCATTTAGTGGGTTGCTGAACACTGACTCATACTGTTCTTTTAGCATTTCACTCATTTCCTGTTCATCGTCCGTATACGAATCTCCTCTCAATAATGGTCCAATTCTACAGGTAGTTCTTAGCTTGGATTTTGGTTTGTTCTGATCTAGTTTTGGTTTAGTTCTGCTTTGGTTGTTTTGGTTTACCTGTTGTTTTAGTTGCTTAATTTGGTTTTGATTTAGTTGTTGCTGTAGCAACAACTTGTGCCTTTGTTTTAATTGTGGTTTTGCTTTGATTGTGGTTTTGTAGTTCTGGTTTCTGTTTCAATTGTGATGTTTTGTTGCTTTTGGCGAGGTTTTGGTTTTGGTTGTGGTTTTGTTTTGGTTGTTTCGTTGTCGGGTATCCCAGAAGGAATACCTTCAAGTGGTTGCCTGGATAGTTTTTTTTTTTTTTCCCCTTCCTCGAAATTATCGATTCTCTTTCACTCGTAACTCGAGAACCCCTCATCCGATCGAATTCAAATTTTGCACAATTGAGCACCGTAACATGGACCAGACTCTAGCAAACAATTAGCAGCTGTCCATCTGTTAGCTACAAGTTTCCTCATCCAGTCGGCTTCACATTTTAAACCTTGCTCAGTTGTTGCTAGGTGAAGGTTCGTGTAGCAACTGACATGTGCCGGTGCTCCCTGCGCACCTTTATATGGACCATTCCCGAAAATTGACTCCCACGAGGACCATGTAATGTGCTTCGACTTCACAATGTCAGGAATCGCAGGGTTTTTAAACTGGCTCTAGTTTGTGAGATATTACATACCTACCCTCAATTAACGGGAAACTTAGCCATGACGCGTGTATGTGTAGTGACAATTTGTATATATAGTTAGTTTTAATAAGGATTAAAATTTTATTTTTAAATTATTTAATATTTAACGAATGAAGTTGTATTAACAACGACCACCTGATAACCTTTGTTAGTTTTTGGTTTACTTATTTATTATGCATCCCATACCCATGGCGTGGGCGGTAGTCAAAGACTACAGAGGTACATAATGGGTCCAGGGACTGGGCCTCAAAGTTTTGATAGTTGAACAAGTTACAAAGGTAATGAATCATGTGAGTAAATTTACTTGGTTACGTTTATACATGGCTACAATCATGAACAAATTATAAAGTAATGAACAATTCACACGTCCACACCTGGTCACAACTGTAATGAGTTATCAGAATATTAAATGCTGGGTCACACACACACAAACACACATATATATATATATACACACATACACACACACACCTTTGTTATTGTTACCTTTATTTTGTATTTTTGTATTGCCAACCTTCTATTTTTAAAGAAGTTTTATAAAAACCGAATTTCCTTAAAATAATAAATAATAAAACATTTTATCTTATAGTATTGTAGAGAATTTGAAAAAAAAACAGCATTTTTAGGATGTATTTAAATTTGATGAGGATAGACTCTGCTATTTCCAGAAAGCCTCTTCAACTTAGCTTCAAAGTTGGTGTTTCTTAATGGAAGGCTTCAATTAGATTTGCCTTGTTTATGCTCTCTAATTTACCATATTTACTGAAGGAACTGATATTAATTTCCATATGATGACTTGTGAATAACTCTTCTGATTAGCTTCAATTTTTTTCAAACCTGATATTTAACTGAATTACAAACATGCCGCACTCTACACTATTCCAACCGCGTGAATTAAGATACAGGGGGACATTCTTTCTCGAATGTTGCGGCAACCGAAACACATCCACTTTTGTTTGTAGTTGTCTGGTTGAAGTTTAAACTATTGCTATTTTGGCTGTTTTTTATTTTGGCTGTTGGAAAACAGAATATCTCCTGACACTAGTCTTAGTTAACTAGTCCATCATCCTCTCACCTGGGGAAGCTACCATCTACACACCATTCAGAAGTAACTGAGAATCAGTCTTAAAACAATACGTGGCGAAACACACAAGTACGAAACAGAAGCCTTAATTTGTCCCCCGTTTCGCTCTAAGAAGAGTTTTTTCATAACTTGAGAAAGTTCTACTTAAAGCAAAACACTTCATATAGACTCATTCTGCCTACTCATTTCATTGTTCATGTTCATGTCTGCTGGAATAGGGGGAGGGGGCTTGCTTACCCCAATCAGAGGCTGGGATAGTGTCTTGGGGCTTGCTTACCCCAATCAGAGGCTGGGATAGTGTCTTGGGGCTTGCTTACTCCAATCAGAGGCTGGGATAGTGTCTTGGGGCTTGCTTACTCCAATCAGAGGCTGGGATAGTGTCTTGGGGCTTGCTTACTCCAATCAGATGCTGGGGTAGTGTGTTTACAAACTGCTTGACGTATATTTCATGTCAAGCTAAACATTATTTAGTTTTACTTTAAACATTGTTAATTACTCGTTTGTTTATACAGAGTTACTTTTAGATTAAGTTAAATTTAATTTTACGACAAGTAAGACAATCTTAAAAGGAGAGACTTTTATTCTTCGGTGAAGTTGGAATTGATTAAGATAAACGAACAGGCAAGAAGAGCTCAATCATTACAGGTCACAGCTAACAACAATATACGTTTCGTTCTAGTCTGGGACTATTATCAATTACCAGGTTGGTTTCCAATGGTTTCAGCCACGTTACTGTGTATGCGTGCCTTCCACACTTCCATAAGATCGAATACAAACACAAAATGCAAACACAAATACAAATCGGTGGTAAATCAGAGCCAGCTGCGGACCAAACACACTCACGTCTCTCACATATCTTGCTAATGACTACTGTCAAGACGACCAGCTGATAGTTACTGCACGATCAACCTGATTTGAGACGGAATCACGTGACTGCTGCAGCTAGCCAGAATAACCAATGTAGTGATGTATTAAATGTAATAATAATAATAAGTACCTTAGTTTTGCAGATTATCTTGTATACAATTTCCAAATTATTCAATATATATATATATATATATATATATATATATATATATATATATATATATATATATTGTGTGTGTGTGTGTGTGTGTGTGTGTGTGTGTGTGTGTGTGTGTGTGTGTGTGTGTGTGTGTGTGTACTCGCCTAATTGTACTCACCTAATTGTGGTTACAGGGGTCGAGACTCAGCTCCTGGCCCCGCCTCTTTGCTGTCCGCTACTGGGTCTCTGCTCTCCCTGCTCCATGAGCTTTATCATAACCTTGTCTTAAAACTATGTATGGTTCCCGCTTCCACTATATCGTTCGCTAGACTATTCTACTTCCTAACTACTCTATGGCTGAAGAAGTGCTTCCTAACATCCCTTTGACTCATCTGAGTCTTCAGCTTCCAGTTGTGTCCCCTTGTTTCTGTATTCCCTCTCTGGAACATCCTGTCACTATCTACCTTGTCGATTCCCTGCAGTATTTTGTATGTCGTTATCATGTCTCCTCTAACCCTTCTGTCCTCCTGTGTAGTTAGTCCTATTTCCCTCAACATTTCTTCATATGGCAGTCCCCTGAGTTGTGGAACTAACCTTGTCGCAAACCTTTGCACTCTCTCTAATTTCTTTACGTGCTTAACCAGGTGTGGGTTCCAGACTGGTGCTGCATACTCTAGTATGGGCCTGACGTACACGGTGTACAGTGTCTTGAACGATTCCTTGTTAAGGTAACGGAACGCTAATCCTAGGTTTGCCAGTCGCCTATATGCTGTCGCGGTTATCTGGTTGATGTGTGTTTCCGGAGACGTGCTTGGCGTTATACTCACCCCAAGATCTTTCTCCTTTGATGAGGTTTGTAGCCTTTGTCCACCTAGCCTGTACTCTGTCAGCGGTCTTCTTTGCCCTTCTCCGTGTGTGTGTGTGTGTGTGTGTGTGTAAGAATCCTTCCTCTGCAATCCATGGGCGTCGTAAGAGGCGACTAAAATGCAAGGGGCTAGTAACCCTTTCTCCTGTATAAATTACTAAATACAAAAAACAACTTTTTTTTTCTTTTTAGGTCACCCTGCCTCGGTGGAACACGGCCGGTGTGTTGAAACAACAACAACAATAACAATAATAATAATAATAATAAATACCCTTATGACCTGTTGGAAAATGGCAAACAACGGGTTTGTGTTTTGAACTCAAACGTTGTGGGGGGAGGGGGCGCCCACACTGCCTGACTCTCTGATTGCTATACGGATCACTAACGTTGCCAGGAAAAGAAATCAAATTATTACTCAATTTCTGACCCTTTCCTTCTTTTCCCCGTAGGGCTGAGATATTTTTCTGCGTGTGAGAGCCATTTCCTTGACCCTCGGTGATTCTGGAAAGCCTTTTCTAGAGAAGCGGTTGGCCAAAAATTTCGTCAGGATCTGATGGCTAATTCCAGATAATTTCTTTATAATTTCGTGAAGACGACTGAAAAATAAATTGGATTTTCGTTCTCTCTCTCTCTCTCTCTCTCTCTCTCTCTCTCTCAACGCAGCATCGGAGCATCATTCAATTAACCACTAATCATCTTTACAACAAAATTTTTCAAAATCTTACAAACACACACACACACTCACCAGGTCCTCAGGTCCTCCAATGACCGGAGAGTGGGAATAGAGCCTTCTGCCTTTCTATCCTTGACTCTTACACCTAAATATACACGACGGTCTTTAATCTCGGTAGACAGATAGTTCTTCTCTGCAGATAGTCTTGAAGATGTGAATTTTTATCTCCTCTATCTTTTTCTTCCCCCACGTACACCATGTACTAGCATCTTTATTGACTAGATGTTTGTGTACAGGTGAAGTGTCTGTAAATGACCCACACGGGTTTAGCGTTCTATATGAATGCAATAGCAACAATAAATTATTATTATTATTATTATTATTATTATATTTGTGTCTTTCGTATACACCATTACATGTTAATTTATCTTAATATAAAGGTAACCATTTCTTGTATTTTAGTAAAAAACATTTCAATCTTAAGGTGTCATTTCATGCATGTCATAAACATGTTTTACTGGGGGTTTAAGAACCGTCGAGACGTGTCACAGGTATGACACAGACATTCAAGTCAATACTTTTACCCGTGGAAGCCACTAAAGCCAAGCAAATATTAACAAAACACACTCCTGAGTGACCAGATTCCAAGACTTAGTTGAATTAACCACTGCTGCTGCCTTGTGGAGTCTAGTGTGCTGCTTCTTGTTCTTAAGTCTCTCTCTCTCTCTCTCTCTCTCTCTCTCTCTCTCTCTCTCTCTCTCTCTCTTTAACCTCACGTCTCAGACTCTTGACTATAATCAGAAAATTAATTGAACAACGGCTGAAGCCAACAATATCTTGTTTCTCTTAAGAACTAAAAATACTCACGTTTCTCTACGTGTTGGTGGTGGTGATGGTGGTGGTGATGTTGATGGTGGTGGTGATGTTGATGGTGGTGGTGATGTTGATGGTGGTGGTGATGTTGATGGTGGTGGTGATGTTGATGGTGGTGGTGATGTTGATGGTAGTGGTGATGTTGATGGTGGTGGTGTTGGTGGTTTTGGTGTTGGTGGTTATGGTGGTGGTGGTTTTGGTGGTGATGGTTTTGGTGGTGGTGGTTTTGGTGGTAGTGTTGCTTGGTGGTGGTGTTGCTAGTGGTGATGGTGGTATTACTTGGAGGTAGTGTTGCTGGTGGTGCAAGAATCCTAATATCAAAGTATGGTAGAGAAAAACAACAACAGGATGGTGTCAGCTCAGAGTGTCAATCCCAAGCTGTCAGGGTAACAGCTCAATCAATCAGCCACTCCGTCGGTTAATCAATCAATCACTCAATTAGAGCATTGATGATGGTGAAAACGTGATACAAACACAATAATTTTAAAGAGGTGGACCGATAAGCCAGTGGAAGGCCTCGGTCAGATGACCAAAAGCTCCAGCTGCGGGTCATATGACTAAGACCCGCGTCAGCAAAAATTTGTCCTGTTTCCTGACAAACCTAACCTAACCTATACCAGTGGAAAATATAAGTTGACCCATTCAACTGATTTAATAATAATAATAATAATAATAATAATAAAACGTAAAATTAATTTTTAGACTAATGGAGATGCACATAATTTCCATAATTTATAAGTTTTAGGATCAAAAGCAGTTACAAGCAACTACCGGTAGCTACCAACAACTACCAGCAGTTACCAGCCTCTACCAACAACTACTGGCAGTTACCAGCCTCTACCAACAACTACCAACAACTACCGGCAGTTACCAGCCTCTACCAACAACTACCGGCAGTTACCAACAACTACCAGCCTCTACCAACAACTACCAGCAGTTACTAACAACTACCAACAACTACCGGCAGTTACCAACAACTACCAATAACTACCGGCAGTTACCAACAACTACCGCCCTGGACCAGCCCGTCTTACCTGAAATCCCCACAAAAACAACATTAACACAAGTGTGCCGCTAATCACCTCATTAGCGACTATGCTACCTTGGTATGGAGACAAAATTGGGGTTAATTGACTCTTAATTAGGCGCTTTTCATGTGTCATTAATGTCTGTATTGCTGCAATAATGCCCCATCAAAATTTTTTGTGCATTTAAATTTTTTTTTTTCACGTATATATGTTTCTGACGTGTACATCATTATTTTCACACACACACACACACACACACACACACATATATATATATATATATATATATATATATACTCATCCCAGATATAAATCCAGCATCCAGAGATAAGTCCAGCAACCCAGAAATAAGTCCAGCATCCCAGAGATAAGTCCAGCATCCCAGAGATAAGTCCAGCATCCCAGAGATAAGTCCAGCGTCCCAGGACCTGTGGGAAGACCTCTGCCGTGTAAACCAAGTGAGTTTACACACGTGCTGGCAAAACACACTTGTAAACACGGATAACAATGCTTTCTCTTGTTGACTCTGGTAATTGCCTGAGGAGCAGAGCTTTTGTTGGCTTCTGTTGGTTGGTTTAGGTATATGGAGCTGTGTGGGATATTGTTTTTGTTCTGTGGGTGTTCGGTCACATGTCTGAGTTATTTTCCTATATCGGTCTTTTGTTTTTAACCCCGTCTCTCTCTCTCTCTCTCTCTCTCTCTCTCTCTCTCTCTCTCTCTCTCTCTCTCTCTCTCTCTCTCCCTTCTACACTGATACTTCCCTAGCATCTATCTCCCCCTCACAAACCACTACCACCACCAGCAGAAGCACCACAACAATCACCACTACCACCCCTCTACCCTACACATTCCTCCCTAACATACCTACCTACCTATTTCCATGTATATTGGGTAATCCATTTTAGGGCAGTAAAGCAAGCGGCAGTGTTCAGAGCCACCCTCAAACTCTTACAAACTGTTCTGACGAGAAAATTGTTTAAAGTCCATGATGCAAGTATCCGCAGGCTGTTTAGTACACCGCCACTCTGCCACGGTGTTTGTTGGTATGTGGTGTTTGTTGGAGTGTGGTGGAGATTGTTGGCGTGTTGGGGATTGTTGGTGTGTGTGTGTGTGTGTGTGTGTGTGTGTGTGTGTATGTGTGTGTGTGTGTGTTTGCGTGTGTACTCACCTAATTGTACTCACCTAATTGTGGTTGCAGGGGTCGAGACTCAGCTCCTGGCCCCGCCTCTTCGCTGTCTGCTACTGGGTCTCTGCTCTCCCTGCTCCATGAGCTTTATCATACCTTGTCTTAAAACTATGTATGGTTCCTGCCTCCACTATATCTTTATCTAGACTATTCCACTTCCTGACTACTCTGTGGCTGAAGAAATGCTTCCTGACATCCCTTTGACTCATCTGAGTCTTCAGCTTCCAGTTGTGTCCCCTTGTTTCTGTGTTCCCTCTCTGGAACATCCTGTCACTGTCTACCTTGTCAATTCCCCGCAGTATTTTGTATGTCGTTATCATGTCTCCTCTGACCCTTCTTTCCTCCAGTGTTGTTAGTCCTATTTCCCTCAACCTTTCTTCATAAGACAGACCCCTGAGTTGTTAGTTGTGTGTGTGTGTGTGTGTGTGTGTTTGCGTGTGTGTGCGTGTGTGTTTGCGTGTGCTTGCGTGCGTACAGAGGTACGCAAAAAGAAATGAAAGCCAACGAATGAGATGGAGTAACCAACTTTGTGAACATCGGGAACAAGAGGCCATCAGTTTGGTCCAAGAAAAGGGAGGGCACCTTAAATCCCTAGAATCAAGAGCATTTCACAGGCATCAAGGTACCCCCGTGAAGGGTGGGACGAAGACCCTGCTTGAAGCAGAGGAACAAACTACAACAGCAAGGGACAACTAAGGAAAACTGAAGACAAGGGAAGTGAGAGGCCGCAGTATGGTCAGAGAGGAGCAGAGTTCAGGGTGAGAAGTTAGGCAGAGACACAATTTGAGATAATGTTGATAGAATTACTGACAATGTGTTAGGTAAAAGGACACAAGTGCAACTAATATGACTTTTTATTGTGGCAACGTTTCGCTCTCCAGGAGCTTTGTCAAGCCGTTACAAACAATACAGGAACACAGAGGATATATATTGGTATAGATTGACGCGCAAAACATCTCACTCTATACCAATATATATCCTCTGTGTTCCTGTATTGTTAGTAACTGCTTGACAAAACTCCTGGAGAGCGAAACGTTGCCACAATAAAGTCATATTAGTTGCACTTGTGTCCTTTTATCTAACAAAGAATAAGAGAGGGACAGAGCGTCAATTATCAAAGCCCAAACAAAACTACTACAAATCCACACCAGAAGGAAGACGCCCGTAAGAACTCAAGTAATGAGACTAAAGAAGGAAGGAAAGACAAGAATAAATTAGAATCATCATGAGATCTGCAACTAACTGCTCACATTCTCTGGAGAGAGAATGTCATCACCATCACCAACTTTCAACTCTTTAACAATCCTGCAAACACAAGATTGCAAACACAAGACTGTAAACAAAAAAAAGAGTTATAAAACGTGATCGTTTCTTATCCATAAGTAAATTAGCTGATTGCTAATTTAGTCGGATATAAGTTTAAGCCAAATGCATCAATAACAACCTTGTTGATCCATACTGGCAATCATACTGACCACCATTCTGTTTCGACATGTGTAATAAGCAAATATTTATCTTCGACGATGGTAATCCCTGATACAAATGTTGTACAAAATTCTTACACAAGATCTCAAAAATATCATAATTTATTTATCAAAATGTCAAATTACTTTAATGTCAAATATGATGAACAAAAGCATAATGATAAATTTCTATATTTATCTCAATGTCACGTAATTAGAAGTTAAATTGAAGGTTGTAAACAACTGCTCTGCGTAACAAGGATCTTTCCATAAAGTAATTTATACATTTCAATTACTTCAATATAAATAGTATGCTGTACTCCACTATATGCAAATACAGTTATTAAATGCTCCAATGTAAACTGTATACTGTACTCTATATAAATACAGTGCTTTGTTTAAAGTATAGCTGCATACATCTGTGCGGGGCGAGAGTCACACAAGAGAACAATCAGCATTAAGGCGCCAGCAGTGATGAAATCAATAGATTCCAAATCAAAGACAAAAGAAGATCCCTCAGCCCAAAGAAAATAAACTCTGCAGCATCCAACACTCTCCGGCGCGCGCTCGCGCCCGTGTTTGATTTTTTTTTTATTTCATCAAAACAAAAGAATATCGCTCACCAACGTCAACACCAACATTGACAACAAGGACGGGAAAGCCAAGACGAAGGCGCAGGGAAACTGAAGACGAACAAAGCTTACAAAGGATCCCAGACAGCAGAGGATGATTCACTCTAAAGCCGTAAGTCTAATCCCAGTACAGATATAAGAGACGAGATCAAACGCCTCCTGCCTATTGCCAAGACGAAAACTAAAAATATGCCTTCATTTATGTTTTTCTTTTACCACGACACAGCTAAACAGATCCCAACGTGGTTGATTCCCGAGCGGGGCGACAGAGGGAGGTTTAAAGGTGTACAATATAACTGGCAGGAGGAGAGGAGGATTGAGCTCCATGATCAACTCAGCTAGAAGATTTAACTTGCTTTGTTTATTTGCTGAATCTGAGCCCACAAAGAGCATCGCGTCGACCTGCTGCTGAGATTACAATGGCGTGTCGGGCACACATTTTTACGGAGACCAGAATAAACACGGACGGCCATTTCGAGGTAAATATTGTGACAAGAAAGAGCACAGTGGCGAACTGTGTGTGAGGAGAGAGAGAGAGAGAGAGAGAGAGAGAGAGAGAGAGAGAGAGAGAGAGAGAGATTGTGAAATCACAACCTACTTGTAATCACCAATTTATAGTTAAACAGCTGGTGTTCTCGGTGTTCCATTTCATTTATAAATTCATCGAATATTTCTTTTCAAATTTCGAAATTATTTTGGCAATTTTCTTTTATTCCATTTCGCTCATCATTTTCCCGGAGGTAATGTTGCAGAAACCATCGACCACTTAGAGAAATTATGACTTCTTAAAGCAGAATTATTATTATTATTATTATTATTATTATTAATCAAAACTAAGCGCTAAACCCACAAGGGTCATACAGAAATCCTCTTTGTCCCATGTTTCCCATCCTTAAATACTGTATAGTATATAGTTACCATATTCCTTTATATGTTCTGTTATATCAACGAGTGCATCTCCGGTGCCTTGAGTCTTATTAAATCATACTTCTCAAATACACAAATAACTTCATCGCACGTCTTATAATTTAGTCTTAGTTTTCTTGGATTTAATTAAGGTGTCGTAAATTCATGGATGGAAAGTGACAGACCACTTGGAAAGAAAACAAACACAGGTGAAAACACCTGTATATTTCAGCTTGATGAGGGTCTCGGACTTAAGCCGAAATATACACACATCATATAGTTTACGTGTGATTCGGTTTTCTATCCAACTTTCTCAATTTCATCTAATTTAATACGTTGTTTAGGTGGAGACACCAGAGAACAGGGGTATATTACAAGGGTGTGGCAGTGTAGTGGTGAGGCCTCACTGCCACACACACTTCATGTAAACTACTCTTGTGTGTTATTGTCTGTATCCACGTTGTCTGACGAAGTCGCTGCACGTGCAGGCTACAGCACCCTGCCACTCTCATTCACAAACACTGTATGCACACTTACCATACGAATTTAAAAAAAAAATTAATGGTAACTTCATCAAGTAAAATTAACTGCATTCCACTACACTGCCTATACTACACTGCCTATACTACACTGCCTATACTACACTGCCTATACTACACTGCTTATACTACACTGCCTATACTACACTGCCTACACTATACTGCCTACACTATACTGCCTACACTACACTGCCTATACTACACTGCCTATACTACACTGCCTATACTACACTGCCTATACTACACTGCCTATACTACTCTGCCTATACTACACTGCCTATACTACACTGCCTATACTACACTGCCTATACTACACTGCCTATACTACACTGCCTATACTACACTGCCTACACTACACTGCCTACACTACACTGCCTACACTATACTGCCTACACTACACTGCCTACACTACACTGTCTACACTACACTGTCTACACTACACTTCTTACACTATACTTCTTACACTACACTGCCTACACTACACTGCCTACACTACACTGCCTACACTACACTGCCTACACTATACTGCCTACACTTCACTGCCTACACTATACTGCCTACACTACACTGCCTACACTATACTGCCTACACTACACTGCCTACACTATACTGCCTACACTATACTGCCTACACTACACTGCCTACACTACACTGTCTACACTACACTTCCTACACTATACTGCCTACACTATACTGCCCACACTACACTGCCTACACTATCTGCCTACACTATACGCCTACACTACCTGCCTACACTACACTGCCTACACTATACTGCCTACACTACACTGCCTACACTATACTGCCTACACTATACTGCCTACACTATACTGCCTACACTATACTGCCTACACTACACTGCCTACACTACACTGCCTACACTATACTGCCTACACTACACTGCCTACACTACACTGCCTACACTACACTGCCTACACTACTTACAATACACTGCCTACACTACACTGCCTACACTACACTGCCTACACTATACTGCCTACACTACACTGCCTACACTATACTACCTACACTACACTGCCTACACTACACTGCCTACACTACACTGCCTACACTACACTGCCTACACTACACTGCCTACACTACACTACCTACACTACACTGCCTACACTACACTGCCTACACTACACTGCCTACACTACACTGCCTACACTACACTGCCTACACTATACTGCCTACACTATACTGCCTACACTACACTGCCTACACTACACTGCCTACACTATACTGCCTACACTACACTGCCTACACTATACTGCCTACACTATACTGCCTACACTTCACTGCCTACACTATACTGCCACACTACACTGCCTACACTACACTGCCTACACTACACTGCCTACACTATACTGCCTACACTATACTGCCTACACTCACTGCCTACACTACACTGCCTACACTACACTGCCTACATACACTGCCTACACTACACTGCCTACACTATACTGCCTACACTATACTGCCTACACTACACTGCCTACACTACACTGCCTACACTACACTGCCTACACTACACTGCCTACACTACACTGCCTACACTATACTGCCTACACTATACTGCCTACACTACACTGCCTACACTACACTGCCTACACTATACTGCCTACACTATACTGCCTACACTACACTGCCTACACTACACTGCCTACACTATACTGCCTACACTACACTGCCTACACTACACTGCCTACACTATACTGCCTACACTACACTGCCTACACTACACTGCCTACACTACACTGCCTACACTACACTGCCTACACTACTTACAATACACTGCCTACACTACACTGCCTACACTACACTGGCTACACTACACTGCCTACACTACACTGCCTACACTATACTGCCTACACTACACTGCCTACACTACACTGCCTACACTACACTGCCTACACTACTTACAATACACTGCCTACACTACACTGCCTACACTACTTACAATACACTGCCTACACTACACTGCCTACACTACACTGCCTACACTATACTACCTACACTACACTGCCTACACTACACTGCCTACACTACACTGCCTACACTACACTGCCTACACTACACTACCTACACTACACTGCCTACACTACACTGCCTACACTATACTACCTACACTACACTGCCTACACTACACTGCCTACACTACACTGCCTACACTATACTGCTTACACTACACTGCCTACACTACACTGCCTAACGCGTCGGTCTGGAGTTTTATGACACTCTGATCGCGGGTTCTATCCCCGCCCGTGGTATGGTTTATTCCATACACCTGTATACCCGCGTTTTGCCCCCTCCCTCACTCGGTATTGAATTGAAAAAAGTGAAACGTACCGAAATAACAGTTTCCAAACGATGGACATGGCTAAGGTTAAGTAATTGTAAGATATTTTTTGGCGTGACAATAAGATAAACAGATAGACTAAAAAATGAAATTAATTAACAAACGTTTAGAATTACGAACAACCGAATTAAAAAAGAAAAACGATATATTGTGTAAGTTTTTTTCCAGTCAAACACTCGACATAAAAAGAGGAGCACTTGGCACTTCTTCTCTCTAGTGGATGTCATAGCTACACAAACACTTTTTAACAGCTCCAATACAAACTTTTTTTATTGGCACCCCCCCCCCGCGAGTGGCTTCACGCCTCATTCCACAACGAAAATTACATGTATTAATTAGTAAGAAAAATAATGTATAAATATAATTTACAAATACGTACGTTTTCCACAGAGCTGGCGAACACACGAAGCGGGAGAGAGAGAGAGAGAGAGAGAGAGAGAGAGAGAGAGAATGGCTAGGAGCGTCCTTCCTCCACCATGTTTTAACCACTCAGCAGAACAGTGACTAGTGACAGTGGGTGGCGATGCTTCCATTTCACCACCTGTGTCTTTAATAAACCAGAACCTTTAACAGCGTACCTGTGTGTGTTAGTTAGTTAGTTACCATTTTGTCCTAGGCACATGTCAATTAGACACTAGGCCTGTTGTATATATGTATGTGTGTATGTGTATGTAAGGAAACACTTCGAAATGTTTCTGCCCCACCGGGAATTGAACCCGGCCCCTCCGTGCGTGAAGCAAGAGCTTTACCCACTAGGCCACCGGGGTCGTGTGTGTGTGTGTGTGTGTGTGTTAAATATATATATTTTGTCTCTAAAACCTAAAAAAAATAATTTAAAAACATGAAAAATGAACAAAAAGTATAATAAAGAACACTGAGGAAGCAGAGATACAAGTCAGACGCTGCAGTGAACAAATTAAAGTGAACAAATTAAAGTGAACAAATTAAAAGTGCACTGAAAATGAGTGAAGTTAGAGATTATATTTGATTTTAAGGTTTCGTTTGAAAACCAACACTTATACAAAGAAACCAACACTTATACAAAGAAACCAACACAAACCAACCAACATCTACACAAACCAAAGAACACTTACACAAACCAACTAACACCTACAGACTAACACCTACACAAACCAACCAACACTTACACAAACCAACCAACACCTACACGAACCAACTAACACCTGCACAAACCAACACCAACCCTCCCCCCCCTCATCTAGCTTCACCTCTTCCAGAAGATAAACAAAGATGAAGGGGAACACACTCACTAAGAAGCAGCACCTGTCATCATAAAAACAATGAAATGGTTACTAGAAAACAAAGATGCCTGACCAACTCAAGAAAATGGAAGACACTCTTAGATTTGCTGCCTGGGAAGACAACATTAAGTCTTACTGAAGTTGGTACACACACACACACACACACACACACACACACACACACACATTTTACCCTGAGATAAAATTAAATGCCAGTTTAAATGGCCGTTTGTTGGAGGAGACCGATTTATATTCTTTAAATGAGACAATTTATATTTTCTAGTACATACTAGTTTATATTTCCTAGGAGATACTAGTGTAAGTCCTTGGAGACATTGTTGTAAGTTCTAGTAGACACTAGTATAAGTTCTAGTAGACACTAGTATAAGTTCTAGTAGACACTAGTATAAGTTCTAGTAGACACTAGTATAAGTTCTAGTAGACACTAGTATAAGTTCTAGTAGACACTAGTATAAGTTCTAGTAGACACTAGTATAAGTTCTAGTAGACACTAGTATAAGTTCTAGTAGACACTAGTATAAGTTCTAGTAGACACTAGTATAAGTTCTAGTAGACACTAGTATAAGTTCTAGTAGACACTAGTATAAGTTCTAGTAGACACTAGTATAAGTTCTAGTAGACACTAGTATAAGTTCTAGTAGACACTAGTATAAGTTCTAGTAGACACTAGTATAAGTTCTAGTAGACACTAGTATAAGTTCTAGTATACACTAGTATGTTCTATTAGACACTAGTATAAGTTCTAGTAGACACTAGTACAAGTTATAGTAGACACTAGTATAAGTTCTAGTAGACACTAGTATAAGTTCTAGTAGACACTAGTACAAGTTCTAGTATACACTAGTATAAGTTCTAGTATACACTAGTATAAGTTCTAGTAGACACTAGTATAAGTTCTAGTAGACACTAGTATAAATTCTAGTAGACACTAGTATAAGTTCTAGTAGACATTAGTATAAGTTCTAGCAGACACTAGTACAAGTTCTAGCAGACACTAGTACAAGTTCTAGCAGACACTAGTATAAATTGCATAATATTTTTTCCCTAATGTACGTTTGCTTTACGCCTGGGGTGGAATGGGATGGGACCAGCCTTGATCCAGTTTCCTGGATCAAGAGCCCCTCGTCAGCAACAAGAAACACTCTCACCATGAATGAAGATATCTATATACATCGTGTCAGACTCGTCATTTCATCATGTCAGACTCGTCATTTCATCGTGTCAGACTCGTCATTTCATCGTGTCAGACTCGTCATTTCATCATGTCAGACTCGTCATTTCATCATGTCAGACTCGTCATTTCATCATGTCAGACAGTTGATGAATAGGAAACATGTGCAACACTTGATTAGTCTATTGCCAAAACGTTTCGCCCGCAGAGCAGGCTTCTTCAGCCCAATACAAGCTAACATGACACTGGAGAAAGTGGTGGTAGTAGTATTTGTTGTACTAGTTATAGTAGTAGTAGTTGCAGTAGTATTAGTTGTAGTTGCAGTTGTAGTAGTAGTAGTAGCAGTAGTTGTAGTAGTTGTAGTAGGTGTAGTAATTGTAGTAGTAATTTAATGTTGAAGACTGGTGTGTCAGGTTACCAGTGCCTGACTACTGGCTCAGTGTTACCACCTACCTACAGCGTTACTGTTACTTTTCCACCTAAGTTACCCGGCGCATGTGAGATTTGCACCATACTGTAGCAACTATTTTTTTAATCTATAACATTTCTTAAAATTTACTAATAATAAAATTATTTTTATTATTATTAATGAAACTATGACAACAGACATTTCAAACAAATATCCAAAATTTTCTTGCCACAGGTAAAACATCAATTTTAAACATATCCAAATGTACCCCTTTTAACCTTTAATGGGTCTTTGCTATCCTCCACAGGATGGACGCGGGGTACGCCATAAATTAGCCTCTTCAGCGGCAAAATATCTAAATCTATTCATGGGACAGCTCAGGGGAATACAGTATCTGGGGAATAGGAGGCAGTCAGATATGATCCGATAAAGGGATAATAGGATAATAGTTCTTAGCTTGCAAATGAGATGAGGTAGGATAACAGATCTTAGCTTGTGAATAAATTGTAGAATAAAAGCTCTTAGCCTTTAAATTTAACTGTGAACAAAAAATACACCTTTCACTTTAAAATGTCGAAAAGGTGTAAAAGCTTTGCTGGAGTAGGCATGTGTCAGCGGGTAGGCCTGTCAGGGGGTAGGCCTATGTCAGGGGGTAGGCATGTGTCAGGGGGTAGGCCGGTGTCAGGGGGTAGGCCGGTGTCAGGGGGTAGGCCTATGTCAGGAGGTACCGTGTCGTTCCCCAACGAACAAAGTACCCACCACCAATCATTTTGATTTCTAATCCACATTCCGTTTTCTTCGGCATGTCTTCGTTAGAGCTCCGGGCTGGTCTCAGAAGCAGTGCTGCTCTCTTTACCATTCACCTCAGGATGGAGCTAGACTAGAGGCGTGTCTCACCGAATCCACAACCACGGCATTATATATACAGTGGACCTGGAAACAACGAACTCCTCCACCTCTATGGTCGTAAAGAATTCTAACTCAGGTCTCCTAATTTTGTAGTGTGTGTGTGTGTGTGTGTGTGTGATACTAGACAACTACGTCAAGGACATTAAAACTTCTACATCAAGAATACTAACAGGCTTAAATTATAGGAACTAGAGTACCAAGACTCCTTCATGAAGAGTACTAGTATTACTGCATCAAGAAAACCCTAACTGCTACACCAAGAGTACATGGACTCTTTAAGCCAAAGGTTCTCGAACCCCTACATCAAGGGTACTAGTACCTCTGAACCAAGAGCGTTTGATGTGCCTCTTTCAAACATTTATTAATTAGCGCTGAATTTAATTAGGAAAATCCAAATCGATACTGTGTTAAAATTTATATATAATCCAGTGAGAAGATACGTTTAGTACAAATACACACACACACACACACACACACACACACACACACACACACACAGAGGAGCTGAGTCTCGACCCCTGCAACCACAATTAGGTGAGTACAAAATTTCTCAAGACACACGAAACATTCCTCCACCCAAATACATCAACGTTACCACATTCACCTAAAGCTATTCCACCATTCTTCAAGGCATCTTCAACATTCTTCTGTATATCTTCAACACGTCTCCAGCATTCCTCGTACACCCTGGCCATTCTCCATTAATCTTACCTACACATTGCAACAATTTCCACCTCCACACACTCATTACCATCGTTACTACCACTCCAGATAGCACATTTCCATCATTCCATCCCACATATCACTAAACATTCCATCCCACACATCCTAACCATACCTACGCAAACATTCCAACCACAAATTCTCACCATTCCAATACACACACATTCCCACCCATACAATACTACCGTTCCAGCCCAGATATTCCCATCAACCCGACATTCATTCCAACCATAATATACCTACCAATCTTACCCACACGTTCCCAACATTCCATCCTACACATTGCAACATTCCCACCACATTTTCCTAGCATACCTTCCACAGTCTCCTACACCGCCAGCCGTCTATAAAACTCATCCACATAAATACACAACCAATAATCAATGGCAGCCGTTTCGAATCCTTTTTCATGTGTGTTGTGAACTGTGTACTATGTGGAGAGAGAGAGAGAGAGAGAGAGAGAGAGAGAGAGAGAGAGAGAGAGAGAGAGAGAGAGAGAGAGAGAGAGAGAGAGTGTTAAGGAAAATATGCAATTGCATGTTAGTAATTGTCTCCTTGAATTTGTGGGGGTCGAGTTGCCGCTCTTGGAGCGTCTTTAAACTTTCGATTGACTTTTGTGGGTAACCTCTATTATATTTCACCATTCAATCACCTCACAGAGTTAACTCTTACTATTTCCCAGCTCTTTCCACTTGCTTATTAATATTTCGTTATAGAAAGCTGGATATAACGTCTGTATAACTTGCTTGGCCGTTCATCTATGTCTTGGTGTTTCTCTAACTATTCTATGTCCTAGAGTATTTTCTATGTCCTGATCATATGCTCGTCTTTCATCTTAGCCAGTGCGTGTGCAGGTGTGCGTGTTTGCTTGCTTTCTTATACGTCTGACTGCTGTATTCCTGACAGGTAACTCCCTGCCTGCCTACTTCACTGACTGCTGCCTGCCTATTTCACTAACTGGCTGCCTGCTTGCCTGCCTACTTTATGAACCGAAGCCTGCTTGCCTGCCTGTCTACTTACCTGCTGTTCTGCTTACACTGCTGCCTGTCATACTGATCTGCCACCTGCCTTCCTTCTCGGGGGAGAGGGTTCTGCCTCCTAGCTTGTTGCCTGGTCAGTTGCTTGCGTGACGGGTCCCAGCAGCAGACCACAGTCTCAGACCAACTTTGTGTGCTCACTCGCTCCTCTGACAATATTTACACAGTTTAACACCTGAATCACTACCCAATGAGTCAATATTTTACCACGACCCTCTGTCCGAGAGAGAGAGAGAGAGAGAGAGAGAGGGGGGGGAGGGAGAGAGAGACACACACACAAGGTTCCTGTGACTTGTTTTTGAGAGTAGAAAGACTCTCGAAACTCATCAAAGGTATACATCTATTTTTTAGGTGGGGAAGAGTTCACCTCCATGGAGGTGAACTCTTCTCCAGGCTGAGGGACTGATCACCTCAAATACTATTTCTCCAAGGTTGGTGGACTGATTACATCATCTTCATTTCACTACTACACTGCTGCCTCTGTATTTGACTGAAGAAGCCTACTGTGTAGGCGAAACGTTTCAACAACAAAGATACCCAACTGCTGCATATGTGTCTTTATAACGAAACGTTTCGCCTACACAGTAGGCTTCTTCAGTCGAGAACAGAAGAGTTAGCAGCAGCAGTAGAGATGTGAAGACGATGTAATCAGTCCATCACCCTTGAAGACGAAGTTCTGGGTGGTCAGTCCCTCAGCCTCACTGCTTCACAGTGTCAGAATTTTACACCATTTTCAAGACACTGAGGTGCGCGTCTCTCAGTGTGCATGTGCTGAAAGCTTACTGTAATTACATATTTTAGGGATGCAAGTGTTTTTGTGTGGCGGTGGGAGGATTATGTGCAGCCCTAGCGTAGTCGACAGGCTTTAAACCCCATTAACCAATCAACCTAACCAAGATGTTGACCTGGTCAACCAGGCTGTTGGTGTGTGCAAGAAGCAAAGAGAGCGTAAGTATGCACGTGGAAGGACATGGAGCAGCATAAGTCGTTACTATAACATTTCGCTCAAGGGGAGAATTATTAAGTTATAAGGTTTCTATCTGGCGAAAAGTTGTGATAACGCTCTTATTGAGCGAAACCGTCATACAATAACCGCTTACGCTGTGTGTTTTTTCGGTTCTCCCTGGACCCTTATTATGGCAACAATATATATAGTGCCCGGGGGGGGGGGTCACGTGACTTAAATCTTGGCCAGGGAGCCTGACTATAAATAATAATAATAACATATACTACACACGTCACAATTAAGTCACAACAGAGAGAGAGAGGAAACAAGAGCTCTCCAGGAAGGAGCGAAACGTCTAAAACTTTCCTCTCTAAATTCGTTATTCGTGAAGGGTCGCAGTGCGCTGAGAAGCCCTAGAGACAGTCATCTGTTTGCGTCAGCGGTTCTGGGGGTCATCTTCCTTAAGGCCCGGTCTCAGACCAGGCCTCTTAGGGTGAGAACATTACGAGATTAAGAACTATTAAGGAACACGCGGGAGAAGTTCGTAAGATTTACCTGTCAACTGACGCGTTCGTGAGACAGAAAAGATCAGTCATCCTGCCGAAGTGCAAGGAAATTAACAGAGCAGCCATAGACAGTCACCTGACTCAGGCAGATCAGTCACAGAGATAGTCACCTAAGACACAGCAGTCAGAGACAGCTAAGGCACAGCAGTCAGAGACAGCTAATGCACAGCAGTCAGAGATAGCTAAGGCACAGCAGTCAGAGACAGCTAAGGCACAGCAGTCAGAGACAGCTAATGCACAGCAGACAGAGACAGCTAAGGCACAACAGTCAGAAACAGCTAAGGCACAGCAGTCAGAGACAGCTAGAGCACAGAGATAGTCACCTAAGACACCGCAGTCAAAGACAGCTAAGGCACAGCAGTCAGAGACAGCTAATGCACAGCAGTCAGAGACAGCTAAGGCACAGCAGTCAGAGACAGCTAAGGCACAACAGTCAGAGACAGCTAAGGCACAGCAGACAGAGACAGCTAAGGCACAACAGTCAGAAACAGCTAAAGCACAGCAGTCAGAGACAGCTAGGGCACAGAGATAGTCACCTAAGACACAGCAGTCAGAGACAGCTAAGGCACAGCAGTCAGAGACAGCTAATGCACAGCAGTCAGAGATAGCTAAGGCACAGCAGTCAGAGACAGCTAAGGCACAGCAGTAAGAGACAGCTACGGCACAGCAGACAGAGACAGCTAAGGCACAACAGTCAGAAACAGCTAAGGCACAGCAATCAGAGACAGCTAGGGCACAGCAGACAGACAGCTAAGGCACAGCAGTCAGAGACAGCTAAGGCACAGCAGACAGAGACAGCTAAGGCACAGCAGACAGAGACAGCTAAGGCACAGCAGACAGAGACAGCTAAGGCACAGCAGTCAGAGACAGCTAAGGCACAGCAGTCAACAGACAGTCACCTATGGCACAGCAGTCAGAGACAGCTAAGGCACAGAAGTCAGATACAGCTAAGGCACAGCAGTCAGATACAGCTAAGGCACAACAGTAAGAGACAGCTAAGGCACAGCAGTCAGAGACAGCTAAGGCACAACAGTCAGAGACAGCTAAGGCAGAGCAGTCAGAGACAGCTAAGGCACAGCAGACAGAGACAGCTAAGGCACAGCAGTCAGAGACAGCTAAGGCACAGCAGTCAGAGACAGCTAGGGCACAGCAGACAGAGACAGCTAAGGAACAGCAGTCAACAGACAGTCACCTATGGCACAGCAGTCAGAGACAGCTAAGGCACAGCAGTCAGAGACAGCTAAGGCACAGCAGTCAGAGACAGCTAAGGCACAGCAGTCAGAGACAGCTAAGGCACAGCAGTCAGAGACAGTTAAGGCACAGCAGACAGAGACCTGACTCAAACACAGTAGCCAATCAGGTAGCCGCTACTACGACAATTATCAATATTGATTGGATGGATGATGTACACATATGTTGGAGTCGAGCCACGGCAGAGGGCGAGAGGGAAGCTCTGAAAGTTGTTTGTTATTTAGCAAATTTCTGACACACCAGCAGTGTGCTGCTACCCTATCCTGTGTGATAGTTACATAGTGGGAACACAAGCTAAGTTTCCCTGTCATATTTCATTACGCAAGGTGGGTCACATACGTGGCGAAATATGCCAGCCTGAGCTGGGAGACTTCAGTAGTGTCAGCCTGAGCTTCGAGACTTAGTAGTGTCAGCCTGAGCTTCGAGACTTAGTAGTGTCAGCCTGAGCTTCGAGACTTCAGTAGTGTCAGCCTGAGCTTCGAGACTTCAGTAGTGTCAGCCTGAGCTTCGAGACTTCAGTAGTGTCAGCCTGAGCTTCGAGACTTCAGTAGTGTCAGCCTGAGCTTCGAGACTTCAGTAGTGTCAGCCTGAGCTTCGAGACTTCAGTAGTGTCAGCCTGAGCTTCGAGACTTCAGTAGTGTCAGCCTGAGCTTCGAGACTTCAGTAGTGTCAGCCTGAGCTTCGAGACTTCAGTAGTGTCAGCCTGAGCTTCGAGACTTCAGTAGTGTCAGCCTGAGCTTCGAGACTTCAGTAGTGTCAGCCTGAGCTTCGAGACTTCAGTAGTGTCAGCCTGAGCTTCGAGACTTCAGTAGTGTCAGCCTGAGCTTCGAGACTTCAGTAGTGTCAGCCTGAGCTTCGAGACTTCAGCAGTGTCAGCCTGAGCTTCGAGACTTCAGCAGTGTCAGCCTGAGCTTCGAGACTTCAGTAGTGTCAGCCTGAGCTTCGAGACTTCAGCAGTGCCAGCCTGAGCTTCGAGACTTCAGTAGTGTCAGCCTGAGCTTCGAGACTTCAGTAGTGTCAGCCTGAGCTTCGAGACTTCAGTAGTGTCAGCCTGAGCTTCGAGACTTCAGTAGTGTCAGCCTGAGCTTCGAGACTTCAGTAGTGTCAGCCTGAGCTTCGAGACTTCAGCAGTGTCAGCCTGAGCTTCGAGACTTCAGCAGTGTCAGCCTGAGCTTCGAGACTTCAGTAGTGTCAGCCTGAGCTGGGAGACTTCAGTAGTGTCAGCCTGAGCTGGGAGACTTCAGCATTATCAGCCTAAGCTGGGAGACTTCAGAAGTGTCAGCCTGAGCTTCGAGACTTCAGTAGTGTCAGCCTGAGCTTCGAGACTTCAGTAGTGTCAGCCTGAGCTTCGAGACTTCAGTAGTGTCAGCCTGAGCAGAGAGACTTCAGTAGTGCCCGACTGAGCTGGGAGACTTCAGTAGTGCCAGCCTGAGCTGGGAGCCTTCAGTAGTGCCAGCCTGAGCTGGGAGACTTCAGTAGTGCCAGCCTGAGCTGGGAGACTTCAGTAGTGTCAGCCTGAGCTTCGAGACTTCAGTAGTGTCAGCCTGAGATTCGAGACTTCAGTAGTGTCAGCCTGAGCTTCGAGACTTCAGTAGTGTCAGCCTGAGCTTCGAGACTTCAACAGTGTCAGCCTGAACTGGGAGACTTCAGCAGTGTCAGCCTGAGCTTCAAGACTTCAACAGTGTCAGCCTGAGCTTCAAGACTTCAGCATTATCAGCCTAGCAGCTGGGAGACTTCAGAAGTGTCAGCCTGAGCTTCGAGACTTCAGTAGTGTCAGCCTGAGCTGGGAGACTTCAGTAGTGTCAGCCTGAGCTGGGAGACTTCAGTAGTGTCAGCCTGAGCTGGGAGACTTCAGTAGTGTCAGCCTGAGCTGGGAGACTTCAGTAGTGTCACCCTGAGCTGGGAGACTTCAGTAGTGTCAGCCTGAACTGGGAGACTTCAGAAGTGTCAGCCTGAGCTGGGAGACTTCAGTAGTGTCAGCCTGAGCTGGTAGACTTTAGTAGTGTCAGCCTGAGCTGGGAGACTTCAGTAGTGTCAGCCTGAGCTGGGAGACTTCAGTAGTATCAGCCTGAGCTGGGAGACTTCAGTAGTGTCAGCCTGAGCTTCGAGACTTCAGTAGTGTCAGCCTGAGCTGGGAGACTTCAGTAGTGCCAGCCTGAGCTTCGAGACTTCAGAAGTGTCAGCCTGAGCAGAGAGACTTCAGTAGTGTCAGCCTGAGCTTCGAGACTTCAGTAGTGTCAGCCTGAGCTGGGAGACTTCAGTAGTGTCAGCCTGAGCAGAGAGACTTCAGTAGTGTCAGCCTGAGCAGAGAGACTTCAGTAGTGTCAGCCTGAGCTGGGAGACTTCAGTAGTGTCAGCCTGAGCTGGGAGACTTCAGTAGTGTCAGCCTGAGCTGGGAGACTTCAGTAGTGTCAGCCTGAGCTGGGAGACTTCAGTAGTGTCAGCCTGAGCTGGGAGACTTCAGTAGTGTCAGCCTGAGCTGGGAGACTTCAGTAGTGTCAGCCTGAGCTTCAAGACTTCAGTAGTGTCAGCCTGAGCTTCAAGACTTCAGTAGTGCCAGCCTGAGCTGGGAGACTTCAGTAGTGCCAGCCTGAGCTGAGAGATTTTAATATATTAATGAGAATATCATCAAGCATCTCACTAAGGGTTCATCAGCTAGAGCAGCTTCAAAGGTGTCCTCCAAGCAGAGCTGGAGTTACTATCACTTGGGAATTACCATCTGGAAAGAGGTAAGCGGTGAAGAGTGTGTGATAAGGGGGGGTATTTAAGAGGGGTAAGGGGGGGTTATAAAAGGTCTGGAAATGTGTGAGGAGGAGGAGGGAGAGAGAAAAAAAAGAGTAGCGGAATGTATTTAGCAAAAAAATCTGTTTTATAACCCATTTTAAACCAATGATGCTGTTTTTTTAAACAATTATATTATACTCTCCCAGCCTTCCCAATGAAGAATTTCTATATAGCAAACTTGGTTTGTTAGGTCTAAAGCCTATCAACTGTACGAGGGTCATTAAGGGCCGCATATCACCTATACACCACCAGTCAAGAATATATACATCTGTGTACATATACTGCTGCTCTCAGTACATATATCTCGAGAGACATACACCAATCAGAATACATTACGCTGCAGTGTAGCCATTGAAATTACAGGACATTTTTGTGAAGAATAAGACACTTGTACAATATTTTGGAATCTTTATTGAGGAAACGTTTCGGCAGTAAAAAATACAGAGAATAGCAGAGATTGATGGACTGAACACATCGACTCCAGGCTGAGGGACTGATTACCTCATACTGGACCTCATCTTCCTCTGTTATTCTCTGTACTGGACTGACGAAGCCACTGACTGGCGAAACGTTTCCTCAATATTCACAAATGTTGCACAAGTGTCTGGTTCTTCAGCTTGTCGGTTTCCAAAATAATTTTCAACACGTTTCTGAGGCTGACCTCTCTTCTGAAAAAGATGTCTGACGTTCTTCCATCTATGGTCTCATCTGTCTCCCTCTCGTTGGTGTAGTGGATGAATGTTAAGTCTGTTAATGTCTCGAAGTCTCCATCTAGCTAATAAAATCCCTATTTTTTTGTAATTTGCTCCAAGTTCCTCCATCCCCACCCATCATTTTCTCCCTCACGTCCGTCCACCCCCACTCATCATTTTCTCCCTCACGTCCCTCCACCCCCACTCATCATTTTCTCCCTCACGTCCCTCTCTCCCCACTCATCATTTTCTCCCTCACGTCCCTCCACCCCCACTCATCATTTTCTCCCTCACGTCCCTCCACCCCACTCATCATTTTCTCCCTCACGTCCCTCCACCCCACTCATCATTTCTCCCTCACGTCCCTCCACCCCACTCATCATTTTCTCCTCACGTCCCTCCATCCCCACTCATCATTTTCTCCCTCACGTCCCTCCACCCCACTCATCATTTCTCCCTCACGTCCCTCCACCCCCACTCATCATTTTCTCCCTCACGTCCCTCCACCCCACTCATCATTTTCTCCTCCGTCCCTCCACCCACCATCATTTTCTCCCTCCGTCCCTCCACCCCCACTCATCATTTTCTCCCTCACGTCCCTCCACCCCCACTCATCATTTTCTCCCTCACGTCCCTCCATCCCCACTCATCATTTTCTCCCTCACGTCCCTCCACCCCACTCATCATTTTCTCCCTCACGTCCCTCCACCCCACTCATCATTTTCTCCCTCACGTCCCTCCACCCCACTCATCATTTTCTCCCTCACGTCCCTCCATCCCCACTCATCATTTTCTCCCTCACGTCCCTCCACCCCACTCATCATTTTCTCCCTCACGTCCCTCCACCCCCACTCATCATTTTCTCCCTCACGTCCCTCCACCCCACTCATCATTTTCTCCCTCACGTCCCTCCACCCCCACTCATCATTTTCTCCCTCACGTCCCTCCACCCCCACTCATCATTTTCTCCCTCACGTCCCTCCACCCCCACTCATCATTTTCTCCCTCACGTCCCTCCACCCCACTCATCATTTCTCCCTCACGTCCCTTTACCCCCACTCATCATTTTCTCCCTCACGTCCCTCCACCCCCACTCATCATTTTCCATGATTTTTTAAATAATTGTCGAAGTATTGATTGGAAAGACAACATAATGTTTCCGTAACTTCCCTCCCTCCCTCATCTATAACTTCCCTCCCTACTCCCTCCCTCATCTATAACTTCCCTCCCTACTCCCTCCCTCATCTATAACTTCCCTCCCTACTCCCTCCCTCATCTGTAACTTCCCTCCTCCCTCATCTCTCCTCCTACTCCCTCCCTCATCTATAACTTCCTCCCTACTCCCTCCCTCATCTATAACTTCCTCCCTACTCCCTCCCTCCTCTATAACTTCCCTCCCTACTCCCTCCCTCATCTATAACTTCCCTCCCTACTCCCTCCCTCATCTATACTTCCTCCCTACTCCTCCCTCATCTATAACTTCCCTCCCTACTCCCTCCCTCATCTATAACTTCCCTCACTACTCCCTCCCTCATCTATAACTTCCCTCCTACTCCCTCCCTCATCTATAACTTCCCTCCCTCATCTATAACTTCCTCCCTACTCCCTCCCTCATCTATAACTTCCCTCCCTACTCCCTCCCTCATCTATAACTTCCCTCCCTACTCCCTCCCTCATCTATAACTTCCCTCCCTACTCCCTCCCTCATCTATAACTTCCCTCCCTACTCCCTCCCTCATCTATTACTTCCTCCCTACTCCCTCCCTCATCTATAACTTCCTCACTACTCCCTCCCTCATCTATAACTTCCCTCACTACTCCCTCCCTCATCTATAACTTCCCTCACTACTCCCTCCCTCATCTATAACTTCCCTCACTACGCCCTCCCTCCTATAACTTCCCTCACTACTCCCTCCCTCATCTATAACTTCCCTCACTACTCCCTCCCTCATCTATAACTTCCCTCACTACTCCCTCCCTCATCTATAACTTCCCTCACTACGCCCTCCCTCCTATAACTTCCCTCACTACTCCCTCCCTCCTATACTTCCTCACTACTCCCTCCCTCATCTATAACTTCCCTCACTACTCCCTCCCTCATCTATAACTTCCCTCACTACGCCCTCCCTCCTATAACTTCCCTCACTACTCCCTCCCTCCTATAACTTCCCTCACTACGCCCTCCCTCCTATAACTTCCCTCACTACTCCCTCCCTCCTATAACTTCCCTCACGACTCCCTCCCCTTCACTAAGTTACCTTCTTGTTTTTTACTCTCCTTCCCGTTCCACATATTCCTCTCGGTACTTCTCTGCCTATCTTCGATTCCCTTCACGCCTCCTCCCTTCCCTTCATACTCCCTTTCTTCCCTTCACCTTTACTTCAACTCTACCTTCCCCAGATCATCTTTTTTTTTTCATTCCTTCTACAACTTTAACTACTTCTCTCCATTGATCTTCTTCCTTCTACATCTTTTTACCTTAATCAAATCTCTCCTATCTCCTCCCTACTGTGGACTCCCTCTCCCTCCATCGCCACTCTAAGTACCCTTCTCTACTCCCTTCATTTTTCCATCCCACCACCAAGTACCCTTCTATACTCCATCCAACCACCAAGTACCCTTCTATACTCCATCCCACCACCAAGTACCCTTCTATACTCCATCCCACCACCAAGTACCCTTCTATACTCCATCCCACCACCAAGTACCCTTCTATACTCCATCCCACCACCAAGTACCCTTCTCTACTCCATCCCACCACCAAGTACCCTTCTCTACTCCCTTCATCCCGCACAGCACAACTCTTGTAAAGAGTCATCCTGAGAAATGATCGCTATCATGTGATAGTGTACCTCCTGCTTTGCTGGAACGAAACTTTTCAAACTGATGTTTCTAATAGCCGGCAAACTGGCAATAAAGACTAGACGACGTTTCGGATCTGAACGTACCACTGGTCAACCAAAAAAATAAATCGTTGCCAAAAATATTTGAAGGTATTTAGGGTATTTTGTGGTTGCTGAATTAAAAAAATGTCAGTAGGTTTTTCGAATTGGCTGTAGTTTGTGAGATATTACACACCTACCCTCAATTAACGAGGAACTTAGCCATAACGCGTGTGTATATGTAGTGCCAATTTGTTTATATAGTTTTAATAAAGATTACAATTTTATTTTTAAATTATTTAATATTTAATGAATAAAGCTTTATTAACAACGACCACCAGACAATATTGTGACCTTTATTTTGTTATTTTTTTCAGGATAAACATGAGTTCTGCACGAAGAGTTTGCTTGAACAATCCCAATGCATTTTGCTACATTTGTGGCGAATATTCTTTGCAAAAACAATGAAAAAACGTCACATATTTTGTAAAACAAACTTATCTTGGTTATTTAGGTGTGGTTCTTGGAGAACAAGACAAGTCTTGGACTCCCATATAGTTTGTAAAACCTGTGTAGAATTATTACGACAGTGGAAATATAGGCAAAATAAAAGTTTAAACTTGGGTGTTTCTATGTTGTTGAGAGAACACAAAAACACCTCGTTGATTGTTATTTCTGTTTGGTGATTGTGAAAGGTTTCAATCACTACAAGAAAGTCAAGTGTGAATATCCTGATGTGGAGTCAGCAAGGAGACCTGTGCCACACAGTGATGACGTTACCATACCAGTGTTTACAACACTGCCTGACCTTCCCTTGTCAGATGTTGAAGAAACTCAGTGTTTAGGATGTAACACAAGTGATAACAGTGGAAGTAAATATGAAGTAATCATCTCAACACTCCAGCAGGTCTCCCAAGATGATCTGACACGTGACCTCAGTCTGACACAACAAACATCTGAACTTTCAGCATCCAGACTAAAACAAAACAACTGTCTACAACAAGAAGTTAAAACAACAACTTATCTGACAAGAGAGGTTCAACTACTTCCTTACTTCAGCCAAGATGAACAACTTGTATACTACAATAACAACCCTGGACTACTGCGAATGGGACTTGAATATCGACCAGGATATTAGCGGCTGTTTATAGACACCTCCATTAGAAGCTTAATATGTGTCTTATTACACAGTGGTAACTAATATGCATCTCTTCCAACTGCTCACTCAACAAAACTGTGCTGATGAATAACACTGAAAAATATCGTACAACGTTTTCATATGCAGTAATTAGTGGTATATGAATTATCATACTATGTCAATTTGTTATTATATAGAATGGAGTGCTAGTATGTATTACATGATTTGACTTTTACATGATCTAAAAAAAATCAATGCGATTTTCATATCTTTTATGTTTTTCAATAGGTTACCAAATTTATTAAAAACTAGAGCCAATTAATAAAAACCGATGACATTCGAAATCAGCACCACAAACTTACCCTAAAATCGGTGTAATATCACGGCCAGAAAATGATTCGCGGCTTATTAATGGTCCCTCTATATATCCCTCTCCCTCCATCTTCATCACCCTCTAATATTCTCCATCTACATATCCCCCCCTCACTCCATCTTCTGCCACCACCCAGCTCCTCCACTCGGTCTCCCACACCTCCTACATGCAATCAACCCCATTTTCCATGCAGAAGTAAATGTAAGCACCTACGTGGTGGTTGATGGTTGTAGGTCGTAGCCAGAAAACACTGAGTTAGAAAGCTCAGGGCCTCATGCAATGTCACATCCTATGTATGAAGTTACTTAGTTCCTCTGTAAGACAACTTGACTGCATGAAATATTCAATTGGTGAGTTAAAAGTGTATATAACAATACCTTTGATGGGTTTCGAGGGGTGTTCCTACTCCCGCAGCCCGGTTTTGGACCAGGCGTGCTAATTAAAAACCATCTTCCCCAACCTTCTCCCACCTTACATCTCCCTTACCTCCTATCCTGCACGTCCCCTAGCCTCCCTTTACTAACCCCCACTCCAGCACTACCCTTATAATCCTTCCCCTCCTACCCCGACTCTTCCTTTTGAGAACTGAGACAACAGTTGTGTATTTGTATCCTGACCTGATGTGTCCAGATAAACTCAGTAACATCGCCAGTGGAGCTTCATCCTCCCACTTGATACTTTTCATACAGACCAAGAACTTCTGATCCTCCTATGTTATCTCACTACTGGATCTCAATTTCATCAAGCACACCTAAATTATTATTATATTCATGGGGAAGCACTAAATCCGTTGGTAAGACACACAGGCAACAGTTAGCCATCTATAATCCGAAACGTTTCACCTAACTGTTGCCTATGTGTCTTACTTACCAACCTGTTGGTATTATATACCATTTTGATATTCACTAAATCCGTAGAAATTCTCCTCACGTGTCTTAAAAAACATAAAAAAAGAGCACTGGAGAGGCCTACGAAAATGCGAAGCCTAGTCGGTGATTCTCTCTTCCAAATTTCTTACGTTAGTTTCTGATACTGTACCCTTCAAAGAAGGTTCAGTGACGACAATGAGAGGCTCTTCATCTAGGGAATTGGATCTGCATTTCCCTTCTTTGTATCGAACCTGACTACTGTACCTGCCCTTCCCTTAGGC